>CM070826.1:39709390-39748398 GCA_036326025.1 Chrosomus eos | reverse complement strand
TGATCAATCAACATTTGACCATGATTTCTGAAGAATGTAGTCATGTAATGATAGCTACAGAAAATTCAGCTTTGAAATCACAGGACTTAATTACATTTTAATTTGATTAAAACAGAAAATAGTCGGCTATTCACAATATCAGTGTATCATATTTAATAAATCAGCTTTGGTGAGCTTAAGAGACCTTTAAAAAAAAAGAAAAAAGAATACACACACCCCTTGTATAAACACAGCAAAACAGATTATGGTGTGTGTATTTATGACAATGTTCATATTATGTTAGGCTACTAACAAAACAACAGAAAAACACTTACCTTGAAATTTTCGTGTTACACTCCATTCCACACATCCTGCGATCCGCAGTGTCAGTTAAAAGTTGAAAACTCACAGGATAAGTAACAGAAATGAATATTGTGATAATATTTTAAAACCCCGAACCAGCACAAATGAAACTTTACAGCACAAACCAACACAAACGGAGCAAAAACGATTGCGTCTATTTAGGGTGAATTTGGATCATGACTTCAGAATGACCTAAAAATATTCTTTTAATATCTAAAAAAGCGAAGCAGCACAAACTAAACTTTTTACAGCACAAACGGAGCTCAAACGATTGAGCATATTTTGATTTTGACATTTTGCGTTGGGTGGGGGGCCAACTTCACGCAGATGTCTTCATCTTGTTTTGCACAATTTAATTGGCTGGAATTTCGTAAATTGCATTTGTTCTTGTTTTGCTGTGGTGGAAGTGCCTGACAAGCCGCCCAGCTGTAATGATAACCCAATGCACAAACGCATTAAAACTGTCTTTAACCACCAGCTGAAGTGTATGCACAAAACAGGCTATGGAGTCCCATTGCACCCATCCGGGAGAGTTTGCTGCCACAATGTTTGTGAATTATCGTAAACGCATGCAGACACTTTCCCAGTTAGTCATCAATTAGTTAAGCTGTGAGGTTGTCAGCTGTGTGTTAACTTGTATTTGTTGGTTTTCGCTTTAGAACTGGTGCCGCTGAAAGAGGAAAGTCGAGACCTGAATATACTGGAAGATGAACATCATGATTTCAAGACTGGAGAGAAATCAACAGAGATGGAAAAAACTCAGAAGACCAAACCTAACAGTTACTTCCCTTGCCTTGAATGTGGAAAAAGTTTCAGTCGAAAACAAATCCTTCAGTCCCACATGGCAGTTCACACTAGAGAGAGTCCTTTCACATGCCAAAAGTGTGGAAAGAGTTATACTCAGAAACAAAACCTTAAAGCCCACATGAGAGCTTACACTGGAGAAAAGCCTTTCACCTGCCAACAGTGTGGAAAGAGTTTCACTCAAAAACAAAACCTTAATGTCCACCTGAGAATTCACACTGGAGAAAAGCCTTTCACCTGCCAACAGTGTGGAAAGAGTTTTACTCAAAAATACAACCTTAAAGTACACACGAGAACTCACACTGGAGAAAAGCCTTATACTTGCTCTCATTGTGAAAAGAGTTTTTCACAAAAAAAATTACTTAGAGCCCACATGGTAGTTCACAGTGGAGAAAAGCCTTTCACATGTCAACAGTGTGGAAAGAGTTTCACTAAAATGCAAAGACTTAGAGCCCACATGGTAGTTCACACTGGAGAAAAGCCGTTCACATGTCAACAGTGTGGAAAGAGTTTCACTCAAATGCAAAGCCTTAAAGTACACATGAGAATTCACACTGGAGAAAAGCCTTATACTTGCTCTCATTGTGAAAAGAGTTTTTCAGATAAAAAATCACTTAGAGGCCACATGGCAGTTCACACTGGAGAAAAGCCTTTCACCTGCCAACAGTGTGGAAAGGGTTTCACTCAAAAACAAAACCTTAATATCCACATGAGGATTCACACCGGAGAAAAGCCTTTCATATGTCAACAGTGTGGAAAGAGTTACTCTCAAAAAAACCATCTTAAAGTCCACATGAGAATTCACACTGGAGAAAAGCTTTACAACATTTGTAAATCTTAGGTTTCACATTATCATTTACAATGGGGAGAAACCGTTTATTGGAAGAAAAAAAAATCACGTGATCAGTGTGGAAAGAGTTTCACAGTAAAGTAACCCTTAATTGCCACATGAGGATTCACTCGGGAGAGAACAATTTTATATGTCATCACTGTGGAAAGAGTTTCAGTCGTAAAAGTAGCCTCAACACTCATATGAGACTCCACACTGGAGAGAAACGTTTCATCTGTAAACTGTGTAGAAAGAGTTTTTCACAAAAGGAAATCTCTCACATAAGTGCTTGCACTGGAGAGAAGCGGTTCACGTGTTGAAAATGCTGTCTTACTGTGAAATGCCACTATTTAACTGAATGATTATACATAAAATTACAAAAACTGAATGAAATAAGAACATTACACTGAATTATTTGCTTAATTGTTAGTGAGAGAATGCATTGATAATGTCTTCAATCTGGACTTGAATATGGCTACTGTTGGGGCTCATCTGGAGACATCTGGAAGTTTGTTAGAGCTGCTGCTGCCTCACCACTGATCCTGACTCACTGCTAATTGCATTAACCCTAGTATGACTCCTGGGGTCTATATGACCCCAATCGACTTTTTCGTAGTAAATAAACATGGTTCCCTTCATCTCAGTTGCATAAATTTTTTTGACTTTTTCTACATTGTCTATATATACACACACAAAAAAACTGGGCTTGATTTGGTTGTTCTAAAGGTGTGTAAAAAAAAAAGTCACACTCAGTGCCTTTGGGGTCAATATGACCCCACATTGAAATGAATGGGAAAATCGAAAAAAATGTGTTTTTTATTTTTCATTTGTCAAAAAAAATCAATAAATCCAGAATAAATCGGAAAATGTTCATACCGCAATGAAGTCCTGGTACTAGAGCACAAACACAATGTGAAATGAACATGATCACTTGCACACACATGTGTACACGCACACAAACACACACACAGGTGTGACTCCAATAGAAAGCATTTTTATTGAAATTGGCAAATAAAATAAATAATTCCAGCATAAATCTGAAAATTCTCACACATAAATAAAGGCCTGGTACTAGATCACTAAAACAATGTGGAATGAACGTCATCACACACACATGTGCGCCCACACACACAGACACAAATACACACACAGATAGAGAGAGGTGTGACTGCAATAGAGAGCATTTTTATAGAAATTGGGAAATAAAATCAATAATTTCTGCATACATCTAAAAAATTCACACACAAATGAAGGTATGGTATGAGAGCACAAATGCAATATGGAAAGAACATGACTACACACATAACATACACACAGAGAGACACACAAACAAACAAACAAACAAACAGGTGTGACTGCAAAAGAGAGCATTTTTATAGAAATTGGGAAATAAAATCAATAATTCCAGCATGAATCTAAAAATGTTCACACATAAATGAAGCCCTGGCATTAGAGAAAAAAACGATGTGGAATGAGCATGATTACACACACACAGATGCACGTGCGCACACACAGACACACAGTTGTGTTTACTCTGCACTCCTGTTCATATCCGCCTATAGCTGTTTGTTTTTTGTTTTTATTTCCTTTTAAAAATTAATTTCTTATTCTAAAGTTATTATTTCAATAATCAAAATGTATAAAAATGATTATGAAATTGCAATCAAGTATTTTCTTTTAGTGGTAACGTGTGGCATTATTGCAAATGTATTTGGCATTACTGCAAATTTATATAGCATTATTGCAATAACAAGATACGTCAAAATACTTCAAACAACAACAAAAATAATTCTAAACTTTGACAAAATAGTGATTTAATGTATTTTAAACGTTTAAATATATATATTCATAACAAAAGCTGTTATAACAGCAGAAAGTCACATCCAGAAAAATGAATGGATCTCTATGGGGCCTCTGCTGGAAGTATATGGTTATTACACTTTCTGGCTAAAAATATATTATCTTCAAAAAAACATCTAACCATCAGATGGCAGAATTATGCATCTAACACCTAGATCAATATCCAGAAAATAAAACAATATTGTCAAGATTACACTTTCCAAGCTATACTTCACTCACACTCTTCCATTTAACCCTCTGGGGACCAGAAACGCGCCCGTGCGTTTTGCTCGTTTTTTTTTTTTTAGCAATGCAAAATAATCTCAAACTGCTCTGTTAATTTTGATCTTTCATTTTCGTGTTATACATCAATCGATCCTGTTCAGTTTCTATTTTTTTTTCTGTATACTCACAATAAAAATAAAGTGTTTTGCTTTTTGCCAAATAAAGAAAAATGAACATGATGCGAGTTCTGCACTCTCTCTGTCAGCGAACTCCAACTTGAAACGCGTTCGGAAATAATCTGTTACTCCACGGAAATTCAGTCAAACAGGCAAACATACCCACAGGCATAAAGCTAGAGATCGCATCTTTTAAATGAAGTCATTTATATTAAAAACAAATGTTCTCAGCTCCTGTAATCTGTATGAAAATAGAGCGATTCCAGTCGAGCTCATTACGAGCTCATTCACTTTAATTCGTTCACACCTACTCCCGGAGCGCGCTATTCACAAGATAATGTGTTAAGCCATCTATGGAAAACAGGTAAACGCCCCCAAGCAAATGCATTAAAGGCTTCAAGTTTCATCATTCAGTCACCTGCGCGTTAGGAAGATGGCACGATACACCAGTGTAGAAGCTCTTCAGCTCGTCCTGGATACTATAGTGACGAAGAATCCTCAATCCACATCAGAAGAAGAGCGTGACTGATGACCGTTTGTATTTTGAAGAGCGACTTGATCCAGCCGTGGATAGTGGATGAGTAAGTATTTAGTCTTACTTCCATTAGTTGACAAGCTATTCAATATAAACATGTAGCTTACATATTATACTGGGTGGACTATTTTCCACTTGTCATCCAGAGTATTGACATTTGATATATTCAACACGATCTAATGAAAGTGCATATCTATAGGCCTACCATGAATTTATTATCTCGTAGGCCTACCATTTCAATGTCAATAATGTTTTTTTTTTTTTTTTTTTGTGCATATGCTACGCACTGTAAACCCCAGTTAGGAAATTTGTATGTGTAAAGGATATGTTTCGATCATTATGTATGAAAGCTAGAATTTAGAAGTTATTTTAGAAAATAGGCCTACTAGATGTTTAGATTATATTTTGCCTAGTTTAAATACTGCCTCATTGTTATCATTGACGATGCATGCTCACATATATCAGTTGTAAATGTGCTGAAATGTGTAAATATACCCAGTTAATGAATTGTGCAAATGTGTTTGTTTGCGGTGTGCCTCTCCGGTAATGGCCTATTGACAAGCATATAGGCTTATTGCATGCATCTAAAATTATTTATGTAATAATATTCCTCAACTTTTTTAAAAGGAATGTAGCTTCATCACTATCTCCGCCTGCAACTCAAGTGCGCTTAGCAACACAGTCAGAAATAAATAAGAGTAAGTACATATTTACCTACAATTTTACAGATGTTAGTTCAATTTTGTTTATACTTAGTGTTAAGGCATTAAGATTTTTTATTCCTCTTTTTAGTCAATTTTAGCATGGGTGTGTTCTCTTATTCTAAGCTGTGTGTGTGTGTGGTGTGTGTGTGTGTGTGTGTGTGTGTGTGTGTGTGTGTGTTGTGTGTGTGTGTGTGTGTGTGTGTGTGTGTGTGTGTGTGTGTGTGTGTAATTAAATCGCAATTTTAACCAGAAAAATCTACAATGCATGCCCAAAGTCGTGCAGCCATATAGTTTCTCTTGATATCAGCATGTTTATTTTTTTTTTTTACAGGGACGAGATGCCACTGATGGGTCCTGCTAACTTCAACATTCACAGGAGACTGTACATGAACATGGTAAAATGAAAAATCAAACACCTTGGATGACAGGTATGTACAATGTTTTAGGAATGGGACAATGCTGTGTGACTGTGCAAGCCTCTGTCTTTAGATCAGTGTGTTTACTAATGTGCTTTTTTGACCTTTGTTGTGTATCTTTGATTATGTTGTGTTGTAAATAAATCCAAACCATCTAAAAGCCATTCTTTTTTAAATCTCCTCATTCTTTGTGCAAGGCTCCTCATAATGATATGGCCTGATAGCAGAGGTGGAAAGAGTACAAAAATTTTCTACTCAAGTAAAAGTACCATTACTTCAATAAAATTTTACTTAATTACAAGTAAAAGTACCGGTCTAAAAATCTACTCAAGTAAAAGTAAAAAGTAGCTCGTTTAAAATGTACTCAGAGTAAAAGTAGCTGAGTAACTTTAACAGCGGGGGTGTGGTGGGGGACTCTCTCGTGCAGGGCTGTAACATATGAGAGTTTCACAGTATGATAACCGTCTCAGAAAATATCACGGTTTATATTAACTGTATTATTAAATTGTGGTTATTATTATCATCAGTTAAAATGACAGTTAAATAAATGAAACATTTGTTCAATAAAACATATCTAATCAACCAATTTCAATAATTTATTGAAATAAGTTGATTAGATATGTTTTATTGAACAATGGATTATGAATTAGATTTTATGAAACTTATTTTTATCATTAACTTATTAAAATGTTTAAAAATAGAGTTCTATGAAATGTTTCTTATTCAGATTTTTTTTCTTTTTATGATTTAATACATATATTATCAAAAACGGTGGTAATCAAATAAATGTTTAGCAAACGTTTTATCCTTTTAGTTTTTGGCAAAGTACAAAACAGATTTACTCAAACCATGGACAAATAATATATATTCCTTAAATAATGTTTAAATAAATTGTAGTATTATTATTGTTGTTGTTAAAAATATTATATGAGAAGTAGGTAGCCTACATTCTATTGTAGGCCTAAAATAGTAATATATAATTTCTTCTAGTAAAACCGAACTTTATTTTGACGGGTTGTTAAGTCCTGTTTCAGAGTGTACAGTTGACAATGTTTTTTCTCAAATAAAATTATGAAAATGCTCATTAGGAGTTCTCTCAGAGCAGCTCTGGAAATGTTCATTCATGTATCGTATTGTTTGTGAGATGCTGAAAACAGCATGAGCGCCTCGCATACTTGAGTATGTAGTAAGTAAACAAAACAGCACAGCTCATTCAAACAGAGACACGCAGAACAAGCACATTATATATTTACATAGCAGTCTTTTGTGCTTTAATATTCACAGATCATGTCGCGATTTGATTTGTTGTACAGCTTACTTTCTATTTATTCATCCATACATCTACCAGTTTGCTTGTTTTACGTGACATCCGCATTATACTTTAAACTCCATTTTTTTCTCTATCCAAAGTATTCCCTGACCAGGGCTTCACATACCGGTATGTGTGCGAGTGAGATTTCGACAGCATTTCGCGTTCAGCTGGGTCTGCGTCTGTCTTATCCGTCATCTTCTCCATATTGTGTTGTGATTTTAGCGCGTCTGTTCTCCCGCCCTTCCGGAGCGCGATGTTTTCATCAAAAGCATTTTTTTTTTTTTTTTTTTTTTTTTTTTTTACTCAGTAACGGATATGTTTTTAAATGTAGCGAATTACAATACTTCAAACAAAACATACTTAAGTAAAAGTAAAATTACAGATTTTAAAAACTACTTAAAAAAGTAGAAGTACACAAAAAAACTACTCAATTACAGTAACGCGAGTAAATGTAATTCGTTACTTTCCACCTCTGCCTGATAGCACCTAATAGGGCCATTATGGGAGGGTCTTTGTCTTTCTCAGGTGTGAAATGCCACACATATTAATGAGAGATCACGCCTCCTCGCATAAAGCTCTCTCAAACAAAACATGTCATACACAATCTAAAAGACTTTTTATGACTTATCATAATATCAAATATTCTAGACTATGTGATACAATTTTCAAAAGTCTTGTGAAGAAATAATCAATATGTGTTTTGTGGCCTTATTTCAGAAACTTTTATTTTTATTTGTTTCAATAACCATGCATAAATAATTTTCTCTCAAAAATACAAACATGTACATACATTTTGCTCACATATTATGATAGCCCCGTTTGTGCTATATAGAGTGAATTTACACCTGTGCCATTAACATGTTTATAAATAACTGAATAAAGAACAAATGTCAGTGCATGTCAAAACATCCCAAAGGCCCCAAAAACACCCTGGTCCCCAGAGAGTTAAATATCCTCTTCAGTTTCTGTTGTATTCCACCAGGACCTGATGAGTTGTGTGCACTACAGCTGTAGCCAATATATTGGCAGTGACTAATGTTTCACATATTTTATTTTTAGATTAAAATTGCAGATTATATTTTTCACATGTTTCTATGGTATACCCCTTACAAAAAATGACTGCAGTTTTTTTTTAAGTAATACAGCAGTTTTTGTTACATGTAGAAAATGCAGTTTTTTGGACACGAAAAAACTGCAATATTGCAGTTTAGTTGGAGTAAAACTGCAGTTACTGCACTGAATAGTACTGCAATAATACTGCAATATAACTGCGGTAGTACTGCAATATAACTGCGGTAGTACTGCAATAATACTGCAATATAACTGCAATAATACTGCGGTAATACTGCAATAATACTGCAATATAACTGCGGTAATACTGCAATAATACTGCAATAATACTGCAATATAACTGCGGTAATACTGCAATATAACTGCGGTAGTACTGCAATACATATTACGACTAAAGTACAATACTACTGAAATGCAATACTAATAAAATGCTGTAAAATACCATTGAAATACAACCAGAATATCCCAAATAAGTTTTCACACATCTGCAATAATGACTTAAGGTACAAAACAGTGAATGTCTCAAACTACAATGCAACAAATAATGTGATTTTACTTTTTTATTTTATTTCAAATAACAGGCTGAGAGTTAGACAATGTATTTAAAGTTTTTATTTACAAATCATGCATAAATCTTCCCCCACATTATTCAGAAAAGTTGCGTTTTTTGAAAAGCTTATTCTCATTCCACTTCGTTCTTTTCACTGCCTTCATCTCAGATGTGGAAACACGATTTTCGAAGTAGACTGTAATAAACAAACAAAAAGAATCAGAGACACTCTTTTCACTTACTCTTCGCCACAGGCATATATTATGCTTTAAATGAATCTGCAAGTTAATCTCTAGCAGGAACACGCCACTGTTTTTTGAAATAGGGGTTATTCAATGGAATTAATATTTTGCCATAATTAAACAAACAAATCCAGCATTTGTAAACAAACTCGATCTGCTTTGTAAAGGAAAACTCGACTCGTAAACAAAGCAAGCAATGTGCAAGTGAAAAGGTCAATTTGAGCGAAAATGCAGTGGAGTAACACGCATTGTGTTTTGCAAATATAAATAAATGAGCCTAGATAATATTTCACAAATACATACAAACCATTCTACAAATTCCTTGTAACCTTTGAACAAATACCAAGGGTAGGGCATTCAAATGCACATCTGTCTGTTAGTATTGTGTGAGACACTTGGTAGGGATGCAAATTATAGGATTTTGGCCGATATTCGATATGCCGATATTTGCAAACTCATTTTGGCCGATACCGATATTTATACACATTTTCCCCATTATATATATATATATATATATATATATATATATATATATATATATATATATATATATATATATATATATATATATATATATATATATATATATATAAAACACACACACACACATTTTGATTACTGAAGAGAAATCAAATAAAGTCTCTCTCCTGTACTACCGTTACCTTATTACCCTCATGTGTTGTAGATAAGGCAATACAAAAGACAAACAACATTTGATTCTACCATAAATATAATTTTTACAAATGTAGACAGACATTCACCCCTGAAAAATTGATAAATTTTTTCTCTTAGAATAAATGAGGAGAATAAAATGACATGCCTGTGCCACATTTTATTTTTAAGTTCAGACTTCAAACTTCAGTCTTTAGGAGTAGGGATTTCATCCTTCGCAGGGAGTTTGATGCGATCTGACAAATCACCATTTTTGTCCGACAAAGCAGTCAGGAGAGTTAGTAGATTAACGTCAGTTAACTTGGCTTTAACTGAGGCAATCTGTCATTACACATTATAGAGCCACAAAACTGTAGGCCTATTTATTGCTTAATTTTCTTTGACCAAATTTATTTGTCCTGTCTGTCAGCACGTTGTCAGTGTCCTTACAGGCTGCGCAAGTTGCACGTTTAAAATTAAGTTAAGGAACAAACACGATCCATCAGGAAAAGCCATAGGTTGCTGAATTTCACTGCGCTTTATGAGAGTTTTCAAGAGTTTTTCTTTTGCGTGAAGAAGCCGTTCGCCGGAGAGGTGTAAAAAGATAGGAGTGCATTGATGATTATTAGGCTACCGATGATTATGTAAGGGTTAATGCCCGACAAGGTGTCCGTTGTCAGGTTTTAATGGACGACAGCGAGGTGTAAACCGGCCGACGCGCAGCGCTTCAGCGGACGCTTCAGCGGACCTCCGCCGAAGTCCATTAAAACCTGACAACAGACACCTCGAAGGGCATTAACCCGCTTATACCATGGTCACTTGCCAAATAAAACATTTTTAAAACATTAGTTTATATTTTAATTAGGCTAAATCTAGTTTTTTCAAATAACAACTTGAATGACGATTTATTTAGCCACTTGAGATATTTATAGTCCGCTCAGCTTGAACCCTTCAGGTTCAAAAATGCATTTTATTTGTCATGAAACACAAAGGTAGGCATAGTTATTTTTTTATTACACATAAAACACTATGTGTTACACTAGTCTACACTAACCACAGCCTCCGAAGCACCGCTGTAGGTCGACTCTCCGATGCTGGACTGGAGAGCTGTGACACAGGCCATCGATGCGAGAGCAGTCTGCGGGCTTACTGGGCTCCGTCAGTCCGTGAGAGACTCAAGATGAAATAACGAAGTCGCTCATTGTTGTATTAGTAGGCTATGTAATATCTAACTAACGCTAGATGTTTGTTTTGATAGAGCAAATTGTTAACGGATACTTTGACTGCCTGTTGCTATGGTTACTCACAGCTGTTGTAGGCAGCGCATTTATTTATTAATTTCGAATGGTAAACAGGCAGTTTCACCAGAACTACTTTACTAGGTGTCCTCTATCACTTTTTAACGGACACCCTGCAGCCAATCAGAATCGAGTATTCACCCAGACCATGGTATAATAGGCTATAATAATCCTCCTGGCTCCAGGTCTGAGTGAGTCATTTACTCTCTTACCTTTGTTCTTTGATTAACATTAATGACACTTTAAGACCAGCCGCTGCTGACAGAGATGCAATCCGACACGCATCCCCATTTTCTCACAAATCTCCACGTTAATTTAAGACTTTATTTAAATCATTTAAGACTGCTCTTATGAGGACACTCGACAAAACAGACATTTTGGCATAATTTGTGTGCGTGTTATGGTTTGTTCAAGCCTGAAAGAGAACTCGATACTGAAACGCGTCTTTTTCCTCCACACAGCTGGAAGTTTAAAGGGATACTCCACTTTTTTTGGAAATAGGCTCATTTTACAACTCTCCCAGAGTTAAACAGTTGAGTTTTACCATTTTTGAATCCATTCAGCCGATTTTCTGATATTTAGAAGAATATCAGTAAGCAGACAGTTTCTGGTCTCATTGACTCCCATAGTATATTTTTTTCCTACTATGGAAGTCAATGAGACCAGAAACTGTCTAATTACTGACATTCTTCTAAATATCAGAAAATCGGCTGAATGGATTCAAAAACGGTAAAACTCAAATGTTTAACTCTGGGGGAGTTGTAAAATGAGCTTTTATTTCCAAAAAAAGTGGAGTATCCCTTTAAGTTGCTGGCGCTCATGCTATGTTCACGGTCGTCACGTGCGCATAGTGAATCCACCAAATATTGGCAAGGCTCATCGGCAGAAATATTAATATCGGCCGATACCGATGAGCATTTTAAGCTTTTATCGGCCGATACCGATGTCGTGGCGATATCATCGTGCATCCCTAACACTTGGCTTTATATGAGATATCTTGGCTCAATTTTCTCACAAATGCAGTTGAGCAACTTCCTCTTCTAAAATAGTAGATGGCGCTAAACTAGGTGATTAATTTAGCACTATCTCCCAGGAGAAGCCCGCTTGCGTTTGCATACAGCTGTGGACAATGACCGGTGAACAGGTGTTTACTGTATCTATAATTAACCTTTTTCATGTTTTCTTTTGCAAAATGTTATTTCATATCTAGACATATCCATATTAGATTTCATCTAATTGAATTACATTCTATTTATTTTAATTTATGGTTTATTGTTCAGCATTAATGAGGAGTTTGAACACTCCAGATAAAAAGTTAAATTACTCACCCTCATGTCATTCCATGGGTCATTCGGGGAACAATTGAAGATCTTTTTGATGACATCTGAGAGCTTTCTGTCACTCCATTGACAGTCTATACAATTTGCCCAATAACATGCATTTCTGGAAAAAAGCAGAGACACACAATTTTTAAAGGCTGTGAGTGCATATTTGTTTCACCGCAGACATTATCTTCTGTTTTTAGTTGTTACCAGTACATTTTCCTGGAAATAGCAATCACACAAAAAAGTAAGTTAGCCTAAAAAATCCTTTTCTGCACATTAATGTCAAACTAATGAACATATTTGCTTGTATTTTCCAATAAGTTAGTGTCTGATAGTTCAAATATTCCTGATATTAAATTGAAACAATTTAAGTTAAGTCAACATTATGTATAGCACTTTATACAAGATAGTTTTAAAAAATGTGTTAAAAGTGATAAAGAAAATAATGCTGCAAAGTGCAAACATAAGTTACACAATCTGCTGTGACGCAGTTAACACTAAACAGTGTAAAACCGGAGAATGGTAAAACTGCTAACGGCATTTCCTCTTATTTACCCACCGGGTTGAACAACATATACGTAAAGTCATTTTTACACCAATCTAAAATAAAAAAAGAGAGATATGAGGACATTATATGTTATACTCACCTCTAAGCTGAATGACTTGACAAGGCCTCACGCAACTTCTTTTCTTCCAGAAAACGCTTCTCTTCCGTCCCACTTGTGAATGGCCGTCACCACGAGTAATGCTGTCATGTCTTTGTGTTTTAATTGTGATAGTTCATAAATATGAACGTATATGAACGATAATTTCAGTGAGGAAATCAACCAAACCGTATTTTATGGAGCAGACACTACGCGGAAAGACGCTAACTGACCGTAACGAGCATCAGCTGCTCTCGAGACTCGTTGTCAGGACAACGCCCGCAGCGCGTTCGCGCGAAGGAAGCTCTGGTCACGTGGGCTATGTGTCGCACAATACAGCATAAGTGCAGTACAGTGTATTAATAGGCCCATAGACATAATATAATACATAGACGCCCTATTGGCCGCTTTGGAACGTTGCTGCGATACGTCAACGGGTCCGCCATTTTGCGGAGGGCAAGACTGCACTGTAATCAAGGGTGAGCTGCGTTTTTTTCTGGATAAAAACAAAAACTGTTTTTATATTTATCAACCGATTTCAGTGGTTTGTATGTGGTGTACAAAAAGTTCCATCTCTAGTTATTTAAAATCTCAATAGTTACACTTGTAAAATATTTGTTTTAATAAAGAATGGTCAAAGCTCAGACTTGTCATGTATCTGGCTTTTTATTCTTGGATAAGAATGATGAAGACCCCCATACTGAGATATAATTTAAGTTTTCTTATTGTGGATTTGATTTGAGCAATAACAAAGATAACTGATGGATCCATGCTAATACATATGTTATGGTACAACTAACATTTGTGAGAAGTAATAGTAAATAGTTTAGTCAATAACATAAACAAATAGTATACAGCAAATAAAATAGTAATGAATAGTATAATTATATAATATCATACAATAATACAATCACAAAAATATTGATAATAGCATATGGTTTATTAATAATACTATAATAATAGCAATAGAATAAGAATCAATTACAGAATATACACAATAAAAAATAAGTTAAATAGTGACTTATATTTAATATTTAACTCTTTTTGTTAAATTTCAGTTTTATTGATCAGTAATAGCAGAAGTAGCTTCAGTCAAACATACAGCAGGATGCAACGTTAAAAAAGCCTAAATATAAAGTTATGAAACTTCACTTTGCCCTCAGCCAAAACGATTTACCAGGGAACCATTTATAGATTAATGAGACCAAAGATCGCCCGTTAGATATACACAAGACGAATTATATCTCATGTTTAATCACTAGAGTAGAGACATCCGAGCCGGCGGCAAACTTCAGACGCTCTGGCCGAGGTAAGGCTGTCCTCTGCGGGCTTAATGAGCGCCGAGCGCCCGGTGATCGCGTCGTACAACTCCGAAACCGTCAGATCAAATTTTTAAATAGGCGCTATCTTTATAAACAAACCACATATTTAAGCTTTAAACAACTACATTGTCGACTGAAAAACTATTAAAACTACATTTCGTGACACAATAACAGTAGTATTTTTTAATTTATCCTCTGAACGTTACTATTACTAATTAAATAATGACCAAATACAACCAAAAACAAACGTTCAGTCTTGCCTGTGAAAGATAATTCCTCAAACTTTTTTTCAATTGTGTGGCGATTTGTACAGCCCCAAGCAGCGCACAAAACAGGCATTTTTCTCATTCCCAGTATGAGAGGTATGGGAAAGTTGCCATCCCCAATATGGCGGCGCCGTTGACGTGCGCTCCAGCGGCCAATAGGGCGTCTATGTATTATATTATGTCTATGATTAATAGGCCTATTTCACAAAAATGGCCGCCAAGACCGGAAGTAGGGTAAAGTTTTTTCCGGTGAAAGCCTAGGAGCATAGACAGGCTAGGAGTTGCAGTCGGAGGACAAAATAATGCCGAGACTATTGCGTATATTTTCAACCCAAAGAAGAAACAACCCTATTGATCACTTCAAGGCTTTCCGTGTTTTGTGGGGTTTCATGGAAGAACTGGGGAGAAGTTATATCACGCCAGACACAGACGGCAAAAAGACGTGTGTGAAGGAGGAAGCAGATGTTGAAATTGAGTGATGCCCTGACACAAAACATGTTTATATTGCACTTGATTGTTATCCGATTTGCACGTCATGCACTTTTATTTATTCTGATTAACTGTTGGCAAATTAAAATTGTTTGTAGAAGTTGTTTTCTGTAACTTTCTTTAACTTACCTTTTTTCTTTTCCTGGGTGTGCTTTGCCATAACGTGCTGTTTACTTGTCCAAGCAAGGGCAGCTGAAGCATTTACTTTCCAAACCATTACATATAGTATTATAAATTCAGACGTTTGTGATATTAAAAATAAAACATCTTAGAATAACTTTTAAAACTGAGTGAACACGGAGCAGTTTTCCCCGGCGTGAGCGGGACTGGAAAACCCGGAGTGGATCAGAAGCGGAGTGATAATAGAACGCTAAGAGTGCAGAGAGGAACGTGCTTTTGCTCCAGTCCAGGCTTTGATCACATCCCCCTAAGCAGAGTGAACACCTCGACCCATTCAAACTAAAATTAAGACATTTATTACACTATTTGAGAAATGTGAGCATATTTACGGCCTTAAAATTATGAAAAGTGACACATAAAGACAGTGGGGGGGAACCCTGATATTGACGGAATTCCGTCCTAGACTCTCGTAGCGACGGCCTTTAATCCCTGTATTGAAGTGTATTACTGAATATAAAATTACATACATTATTAGTAAGTATATTGTCTCTCACATTTTTAAATATATTAGATATATAGATATAGATAGATTCCTATATAGATATAGATTCCTTATGTATTTTTCAATATATTCTAATATATTAACACCACATATTATTCTGTATATTTTCAAATATGCTGTGAAACCATTCATGTATAGGGAAATATATTTTCTTTTTATAAGAGGACCCCCAGACAATAAAATGTGATTTTGTAACATCATGATTTTTTTAAAACATGTAATATCACTCACTTCATTCATGTTTTTAGTCTAACCATTTTTTATTATTATTTTGCCTTAATTTCATTATTAGTACTAGCAACGATAGGTCGAATTCACTGTAAAGATGTGCAATTCTTAATTTCAATTCATGGTGGTAACATGAAAAATAAGCCATAATCTAGTGGAAGATTGCTGCAGTCTCCTGGACAAACTAACACTTAATAACATGAGATTTTAACTACTACATTTCACTCATAGCCTACAATCAGACATCATTTCAATTTATTTATTTATTTTGTTTAGATATAGTAAGTGTGAGCTTAGTCATCAAGTGTCATGCCATTTAAATGAATGGAACTTTTATATGGCAAACGTCAAGAATTTGTTACCTTTGTCCAATTTCGATATTTTCACAGCTCCCTGAAAACTATCAACAAAACGGACAACATCTGCTATTCTTACTTTTGTCAGATATATGAATGACTGAGAGAGAAAACCATAGACAGTAAAAGAAAACAAGTTTTTCACAGTCCATTTGAGAATGAATGGCGATCGTAGCGGGCGGCAGCACGACCGGAAGTATCGCAACCCTACTTCCGGTCTCGCTCGCCATCTTGTGAAATAGGCCTATGGTAGGCCAAGACTTCAGATGCAAAAACCAAAAAGTTAATCTGCCTTTTTTTTCTCATATAAAGCTCCTTTATTTAGGTTCAGTAATTTCACTTTTTAATGGCAACTAAACTGATATCATTGCCTGAGAGCCCAATAAAAACAAAAAGCTAATTAAAAAAAAAAAATTAGATTGGAGTTTTTTTTAAGTCTATCACTTTTTAAAGTGTATCACTGAACTGCAGTTATTGTATCTATAGGCTACTTCATTATACTGCAAATCTACAGTTATACTGCAGTTATACAATGTACTGAAGTCACATTGTATCTATACTGCAGTTATACTTCGTTAATACTGCAAATCGTCAGTTGTACTGCAGTTTTACTTCACTATTCTGAAATTGTACTTTTTGTACTGCAGTTTTACTGCAGTTGTACTTCAATGTACTGAAGTCACATTGTATCTATACTGCAGTTATACTGCAGTTATACTTCGTTAATACTGCAAAATCTTCAGTTGTACTGCAGTTTTACTTCACTATTCTGAAATTGTACTTTTTGTACTGCAGTTTTACTGCAGTTGTACTTCAATGTACTGAAGTCACATTGTATCTATACTGCAGTTATACTGCAGTTATACTTCGTTAATACTGCAAATCTACAGTTGTACTTCATTGTACTGCAGTTATACTGCTTTGAACTGCAGTTTTACTGCAGTTGTAATTCATTGTACTGCAGTCATTTTTTGTAAGGGACTGGAAAACAATGGTTCTCTTACGAGAGGTTCTCTCGTATTGCGTAAGCTAGCTTACGCTACGGGAAAGATTTCATCTTTCTGAGAAATTGAAGCCAAAAAAAAAAATTATCCTATAATTTGTATCCATTGTCAACGCAGTTCAGCTGCAGCAGACCATGAGAGGGCTAGCTAGCCGCTCATTGGTTCGCTCACGGAGAACTGCTTAAGCCTATGAGGAAGCGCGAGTGAACCCGCGACCAATGAGAGTCTGACTCGCTCTCATTACATCACCGCCCGCAGAAACGGGTGTGGACGAGACTATAAATACCCCGAAATAGGCTGAATACTCTGATTTTTTCATTCTTCAGCGACGCTACCTGCATCTGCTGATCCTGAGAGAGAAGCCGCCGTCGTCGAGAAGGCATCTCTAGCGAGCGTCTGGGAGACTGAGGAAGCCGGCCGTCTTCGCCACCTTCAGCCGTCCTGCGAGCTAGCGCCATCCGACGGAGTGTATCCTTTACTCAAAAAGTCTATCCTATTGTATCTAAAAGAGCGAGCGTCTTTTTAAAGATGTCTCGGAATTCCTGCGGTTCCTGCCGCGCTCCCCTCGAGGCTGGAGACCGCCATGTCATCTGCGCCCTCTGCCTCGGACCGGAGCACGCCGAAGTCGCCCTCGCCGATGGCGGCTGCGACTTCTGCGATTCAATGCCTATGTTGACCCTGCGGGCTCGACTGTTGGCCGCTAAAAATGCTCCCAAGCCGCCTCTGACTTCGCCGCGGAAGAAGAAACGTCGCTCTCAGAGGCCGCCGGAGCCCCAGCGAGAAGCGTTCATTCCGCCGGAGCCTGTAGCCTCCCGCTCTCCTTCTCCGCAGCTTCCGGACGAACAGCTGCCGCCGAGTGGCCGCTCTGTTGCCTCCGATGACGCCGCGGACATCAAGGACACATGCTCGCTTCTCGCTTCCGACAGTGAGGAATGGTCCGGTTCTCAGGCCTCCTCGAACCGTGAATCTTCCAGGACTTCCGCGTTGTGGACGGAGCCGCAGAGAAGGGCTATCTCTCCATTCCACCTGTTGAACACTTGGTCGCCGCACACTTATGCCCGCCCTCTGCTAGATGGCGCTCATCACCTGTGCTTCCTTCTAAAGCCTGCAGAGCGACTTCAAGTTTTCACGGCCGCGCATATTCAGCCGCCGGCCAGGCAGCGTCTGCACTTCACTCCATGTCCGTGCTGCAAATTCTACAAGGTGACTTGCTGCGTGAGTGGGATGAGAGCGGGAAGAATCCCCCTTCTGTTGCGGATTTGAGGAGCGCCACGGATCTTGCCCTTCGCGCCACAAAGTCTGCTGCTCTAGCCCTGGGGAAATGCATGGCCGCCATCTGTGTGTCTGAGAGACACCTATGGCTCACTCTCGCCGACATGGGAGATTCTGAGCGTGCCGCTTTTCTCAACGCCCCGCTCTCTCCAGCCGGCCTCTTCGGATCTGCCGTCACGGGTATCGTCGACCGCTTTTCCGAAGTACAGAAAGCTTCTCAGGCCATGAACCTCTTTCTGCCTCGTCGCGCTAGCTCCTCTGCAGGCCGCCCACGTGATCAGCCTCCTGCACGAGCCCCACCCCAGCGCACAGCTCAGCACAACCAGACTGGTCAGCGACGCCAGGGCGGCCGCCCGCGTTCCCGCTCTGACAGCCGTCACAGACCGCCGCCCCCTCGGGGCCTCGGCCTAGAATCGCGCTGAAACCTGAGCAACCAAAGTCTGCCTAGCACAGCTGAGAAGAAAAAGACGGCGCTCTCCCGCTGCGGCCGGACCGCCGTCAAAGTCTCGCCCTCTGTTAGTCCCCGCCCAGGCGGCTACTACAGCAGTGTTTTCTGCCATAACCAAGCCGGTCTCCCTTCCCGCTTGCATGAGCACAAACGCCGTTTTCACGGCGACCCACAGAAATCTCAAAAAGAGCATAAAAGCCTCTTGTGTACGAAATGTGCCCGCAACACTGTGTTCACTCATACACAAAAGCACTTCAGTTCCCCTGTCTCACACAGAGTCCACTCTCATAAAGCGGGCCAGGCCCGCTCGAGTCTCAGAGTGCATAAGCGCGCCCACAAGCCCGTGTGCGCGTCTCTCCTCTGCTCACTCTGTTACAGGGCCCATAAACTCCTCTCTGAGTGTAAGTCCCGCTGTTGTAAACACTATCAGCGCGCTCACGCGGCCCGCGAAGTGCAGCGACGGGGACCATGTAGCCATTCACCCCCTAGCGTCACGCTTAAAAGCGTGGGAAGCTATTCCGGGAATCTCCCAGTGGGTGTTAAACACAATAAAGCTAGGCTATCGCTTACAGTTTCGCCGCCGCCCTCCTCGCTTCCGAGCGCGGCTAGAAACTACTGTGAACCCAGAAGCAGTGACGCTGCTCCGTTCAGAGATAGCAATTCTGTTGTGCAAAAAGGCTATAGAGAGAGTGCCTCTGGCTATGAGCGAGTCGGGGTTTTACGGCCGTTATTTTCTTGTCCCCAAGAAAGACGGCGGTCTCAGACCAATATTAGACCTCAGATCTCTGAACAAAGTTCTCATGAAGAGACCGTTCAAAATGCTCACTATCAGAAAACTCCTCGCGCATGTGCGCCACGGGGACTGGTTCATATCACTAGATCTGAAAGATGCATACTTTCAGATCCAGATAAATCCCCTTCACAGGCCATTCTTACGTTTCGCCTTTGAAGGCCAGGTTTATCAATACACCGTCCTGCCGTTCGGCCTATCCCTAGCACCCCGTACGTTCACGAAGTGCATGGATACGGCGCTCGCCCCCCTGCGGAGTCAGGGGCTGCGAATACTGAACTACTTGGACGATTGGCTGATTTTGGCACAATCTCAGAGAGAGTTACTGTCTCATCGTACAGTTCTCCTCGACCATCTGAAAGCTTTGGGCCTCTCTGTCAACTGGACAAAGAGCGTACTACAACCCAGTCAGACTATCTCCGTCTTGGGTATAGAGCTGGACTCGGTCACGATGACGGCGCGTCTGTCAACGCAGCGCGCGCACCGTGTGCAGCGTCTCGCCGCATCTTTTCAGATGAACAGACTCACGCCTTTGAAAACATTTCAGAGAGCGTTGGGTTGTATGGCCTCAGCCTCCGCGGTACTCCAGCTGGGGTTACTGCGCATGCGCCCGCTTCAGCTTTGGTTGAAGAGCCGTGTGTCTCACCGAGCGTGGACCACGGGTCGCCAGCTGATAAAGGTAACGCAGACCTGTATCACAGCTCTGCAGCCATGGTCTGTGGCAGAATGGTTTCAGCGGGGCGTTTCCATGGGGACAGTTTCACGCCGAAAAGTCATCTCGACAGACGCCTCCAACACGGGTTGGGGAGCGGTCTGCGAGGGCTCACCGGCCTTCGGCCCCTGGTCAGCTCAAGAGAGCCTCCTACACATAAACTGTTTGGAGATGTTGGCGGTCGAGAACGCGCTCATGCGTTTTCTCCCGCGCATTCAGGGCCACCACGTGCTGATCCGTTCGGACAATATAGCCGTGGTCTCTTATCTAAACCGTCAGGGCGGAGTCAGATCCAGGAATCTTTTCCAGCTGACAGAACGCATCTTGGTTTGGTCTCAGTGTCACCTGCTCTCGCTCAGAGCGACGCACGTGCCGGGACATCTGAACGACGGTCCAGACAGCCTGTCCAGGAACCCCATTCCCCCCGGGGAGTGGTCCCTGCATCCTCTTACAGTTCAGAAACTGTGGCGTTTATTCGGCAGAGCAGAGGTGGACCTCTTCGCCTCGGCGGAGAACACCCACTGCCCAATATTTTTCTCAAGGAGCGAGGACGCGCTAGCCCAGACCTGGCCCAGCCGCCCGCTTTATGCTTTCCCTCCGGTCTCTCTGCTACCACAGGTGCTTCAGAGAATCAGAGAAACGCAGCACTCGGTGCTCCTCATAGCCCCGCGCTGGGAGGGTCAGACTTGGTTTCCGGAGCTTTTCCGGAGTTTCTCGCGGCACGATCTGGCATCCCCACCCAGAGCGCTGGGCGCTACACGCGTGGGTGCTCAACAACTACCCGTTACTTTGCCAGAAGGAGTGTTAAACACGATCATGCAGGCTAGAGCGGCTTCTACCAGAAGGCTCTATGGGTCAAAATGGTCTGTGTTCTCAAAGTGGTGCACCGAAAAGGGTTTGGACCCACGGTTATGCGAGGTTCCCTCCTTGCTAAATTTTCTCCAAGAGATGCTGGACAAGGGCAGATCCCCGTTGTAAAGACTCTGGGGGGAACTAATCCATGGGGAATTTGCATATCATAATTAATAATTGGTAATTAATAATTATTCATACATTTTACCTGTATGCATACATGTGAATCCTTTCATTTTAATGACAAGTTGATTGTAGTTAATTACACAGATCACGTCTTACAAAGCAGGCAAAATTAATTTAGCTCAATTGTCAGAATAATATTGTGGGGGTTCCCCAATATCATCTTACTTTATAGGATGTCAGGAAACGCAATTCTCTGGCCAGAAGAATTGGGCTTCCTGCCCTATAACCCTATAAAATATTAATTATTTAAATAATTAATTCGTAAAGCTTGTAGCATAAGATCTTTTTGGCACTTAAGAGACTTGAGAATGAGCAAAGAGAATGAATCAATCAGTCACGTGAATATAATGATTTAATAAAGGCATGTCTACTTATATATTTACTACGTTACAGGAATACATGTATTTACAAACATTAACACGAACGAAACACAATAAGACATTGATGAACGAGAAATGGTAAAGTTTGGACAATGGATAACTTACACCCGCGTAAGCGAGTAAGAGAGAGAGAAAGGGAGTTACATTCACCTAGACAGACAACCTCTCTGAAACAACACGAAAACACATTCTTAATGCTCTGAAAACAGGGTAACCTAATTTTACTTGCATGTGGAAGGGTCCTCTCATGTGTTGCTGTGTTCCTTGAGCAGCCCGGTCGGGCCGCTTGAGTGAGCATAGTCCTTTTTGTGTAAGCGACGCGTGGCGTGGCTTGGCGCGCATGTCGAACAGAGGTTAACGTCTGTGATGTAACATTACCAACGAGCATAGTTCGGCTAAGTTCGTTTCACTTCGTGGAAGTGAACGGAGTCGACTACGGAAAACAAAACTTTGACTTACAAATAAAAGAAACAAAGATCGGATCGGGTCTCCGGAGGAGACCACGAGATCGGGTTACATAGTGCAGCCTGGTGAGGAAGCGCGTGTCTCGGTTCTGCGCGTCACATGCGCGTGTTCCTCCTTTCAGAGCGAGCGCGCGCGTTTAAAAGTCCTTAGTAGGTGGGTTTGCTGAAGAGATATGCCACGCAGTGTTCCTTTCCTTCGTCGATGGGAATTAAACACGGAGGCTTATCTAGACTGAAAAACACAAACTAACTAGAAACAAAATAAAAGAACGGCGAAGAGCTCGCCGGAGGCGCGACGTTACATGATGAAGACTAGGATCAGGAAGAGCGCGCGGAGCTTAAAAACATTTCGGTTCACGCCTTCTTTTGGAAGACTGCGCCAATCAGCTGGGAGGGAAGTTCCCGCGGAAGATTTCTCTTTGTCTTGTCAGACTGCTGGTCTAATTAAATTATGGCTTGTGATAGAAATGTTCATTTCTACTGCAGAGATGTGTAATACACATAATCATACCTTTCATGGTGTGTTCATACATATATCTGGCGGAGTCATATCCAGGGCATTCTAACAATATGAAACATGACATATAAAAGTTTTTGGTACATGTTACAGGAAAACAGTTACATTAAGAATGCATCTAGGGGTCCCTAGGTTCATTTACAGCTCCAATATGCGTTATATGGAGTACAATACATGGGCAAACATGAATACATATCGACTATATCATATAACCGTCTTTCAGTGATGAAGTTAACGGTTTGTGTATGTGTGTGCGTGTCCATGAGCGGAGGTTCTTCTGAGTGGTCTCCTGGTCTCTCTTGGAATGTGTTCATGATAGTATGTAAATCGAAGAAACACTAACCCATTAGAGTCTCCAAGGACGCACAAACCAAACATAAAAGAAAGTCATGAGATGAACAGTATATACATGTATCGCATGGTTATGCATAGGATATATATATATTAGAGTTAAAATGTTTCATTTTTCCTTCTCCAGGAATCAAGTCCCTGCACATTCTTTTGAGTCATAAATCGGTAAGAGGAAACCAAACTCGAACAGTGTTGGCTTGGTTTTGGGGGAAGCTTCATGGGCTTGTGTGTGTGTGTGGAATGTGTGTGTGTTTGTGGGGGTTTTTTCAAACTCCAGTCTCTTTAAAGACATTGGGCTTTTAGTTATTCAGTCAATGATTCATCCAAATACCCTACACCGTCCACTCTTAAGGTGTATGTGGCAGCCGTCGCGGCGTTTGCTGAACCCCGGCGCGGCCAGTCACTGGGCAAAGATGGGTTGGTCGTCCGCTTCCTCAGGGGAGCTAGAAGGATGAACCCCCCACGCCCCCCTTCGGTGCCGATTTGGGACCTTTCCATAGTTCTTGATGCTATGAAAGCCCCCCCATTCGAACCGTTAAACACCGTGGACCTAAAGTACCTGTCGCTAAAGACCGTTTTTCTACTCGCGCTCGCGTCAGTAAAACGGGTGGGAGACCTACACGCGCTGTCCACCAGCGCGTCCTGTCTCGAGTTTGGGCCTAATGACTCCTTAGTCATTCTCAAACCTAGGCATGGTTATGTCCCCAAAGCGATCGGAACCCCGTTCAGGGCACAAGTTATATCCCTATCGGCTCTGCCTGCATCCGATAGCGAATCTGATTCTAATCTCCTATGTCCGGTCAGGGCCCTGAGATTATACGTTACTCGCACTGCTCCGGTCAGACGATCCGAGCAGCTTTTTGTTTCGTTCGGTGGGCGCACCAAGGGGTTGGCCGCCTCGAAACAGTCACTATCCAGATGGATTGTTGATGCCATTGCGGCAGCATATGCATCTAAAGACCTGCCATGCCCTCTGGGCATTAGGGCTCATTCCACGAGAGGCATGGCCTCATCATGGGCATGGTCCAGCGGAATTTCCATTCACGACATTTGCGTGGCAGCGGGATGGGCTTCCCCCTCCACCTTTGTCAGATTTTACAATCTGGAAGTACCCGCCTTGCAGGCAAAACTACTAGCAGTCTAGTGTGTTTTCAGCTCTTCTGGTTGAGCTGCACTGTAGGGGGTTAATTACACAGACCGAGTTCGCTCTGTCCCTCTCTATCATGTGCTTATGTACTACACAATCACCGGCCCGCTCCGCTGGCCTTTTGTCACAGGTACATTTATTCATTCCCACTTATAGAGTTCCCCGGGGTCCCCCCTGGGTCTAATAGTGGATGCTTAGCACGCACGGCGTTGACCAGGTGTTCCCGTAGCGTAAGCTAGCTTACGCAATACGAGAGAACCTCTCGTAAGAGAACGAATCGGTTACCTAACGTAACCTCGGTTCTCTCTAGATGAGGGAACGAGTATTGCGTTCCTGGCCGTGCTTGTGCTACTAGCGATTTTTCGCTTCAGTACATGAAAAAATCAGAGTATTCAGCCTATTTCGGGGTATTTATAGTCTCGTCCACACCCGTTTCGGCGGCGGTGACGTAATGAGAGCGAGTCAGACTCTCATTGGTCGCGGGTTCACTCGCGCTTCCTCATAGGCTTAAGCAGTTCTCCGTGAGCGAACCAATGAGCGGCTAGCTAGCCCTCTCATGGTCTGCTGCAGCTGAACTGCGTTGACAATGGATACAAATTATAGGATAATTTTTTTTTTTTGGCTTCAATTTCTCAGAAAGATGAAATCTTTCCCGTAGCGTAAGCTAGCTTACGCAATACTCGTTCCCTCATCTAGAGAGAACAGAGGTTACGTTAGGTAACCGATTCGTTAGCATTTCATAACTTTTAAAGGCTTTTATTAGCAAAACATTCAATATATGAAAAGAGTCAATATTTACAGTGTTGACCCTTCTTCATAACCTCTGCAATTAAGTCTGGCTTGCTGGATATCAGCTTCTGGCCATGGATCCAAAATGTTAATGTAATGAATGCCGAGCCACTTCATTATGATGTGATGTGACTTGACATGACATGAAGGCCAAGTATGGTAGCCCATGCTTGGAATTCGTTCTCTGCCTTTAAACCATGCAAGTTATTCAACACAAGTGAGTGGTGAACACACACCCGGAGCACTCAGCCATTTGCTGTCCACGAGTGCCCCAATTATCACTCTTGCCTTGTGACATGGTGGTCCATCATGCTGGAAAATGCACAGATCATCACCCAATTTGTTCTGGGCAGAATTGTGAGAAAGCCTGCTCCCTTGAATGAAAAGCAACTACACACACAGATGTCAAGACAAGTCACCTTTATATATATAGCGCTTTTAACAATAGAAGTTGTTTCAAAGCAGCTTTACAGTGATTAAAGTAATTTGGATTTACAGAAGGTCTAGAATAAAGTTATTGTCCAGCTAGTTATTGTCCAGCTAAAGCTAAAGCTAAACGCACTTTATGAGAACAAACAGAGTGGCGGTGCAAGCTCACACTGCAGCTGTAGTGTTATACATTATACCGCTAACAGTTTTTTTTAATTTATTTTTTCTCTTTTTTTTTTATTTGCATTTCTTATATTTCACAATGAACAACAACAAAAATAAATAAATAAAATAAAGAAATAATAAAGAAAACACCAAAAACAACAACTAGTAGGGTGCTATAAATACACGTCTTCCACGTTTCATACATTTGAGTGAGTTACATAAGAAGTCCATTTCCACCATCGTATTTTACATTTATGTGCTTCCAGTCTCAGGTCATGGGTCATTTTTTCCATTGCACATATTTCCTCCATGATATTCCTCCATTGGTCCAGACTTAAAGGTTCACTTTTCAACCAATTCCTCGTTATAACTTTCTTACTTGATATCAGCATCACTTTGAGTAGATAAATGTCTTCCCCTTTAACAACATCTTTAGTTAACAGGCCTAAATACAGAGACTGTGGATCATTCTGTATTTTGTATCCCAAAATTTGTTCCATTTCTGTTACAATAGATTCCCAGTAGGGGCGAATTTTTATACATGACCAAAATACATGAGAGTGATTGACATTGACATCCCCGCAAAGTCTCCAACACTGTTGTTGTTTTTTTAACTGTTTGCTTTTGATGAGGGGGGTTATAAAGTATCTCACCAGGTTCTTCCAGCCAAATTCTCTCCATTGTCTGGAGCTCGTAGAAGTTTGTTGAAAAAGACAGATTGAATGCCAATCATCCTCTGACAATTTAAGCTGCAGTTCTACTTCCCATTTCTGTTTTATGTACAGTGAGTCAAACCTATTGCCATTTTGTAAACATTTGTAAACCCTGGATACAGTTTTCGATGGTAAATGTCTGTATGCCCCTGCGATCATATCTATTAAAACACTGCCCTCTTGAGAGAGATGATTTTTAATGCCTGTATTATAAAAATGTCTTAGTTGGAGATACCTAAATAAATCAGAGTTTTTCAGGTCAAATTCCCTCTTTAAGTTTTCAAAGGATTTAAACTTTTTACCCTCTGTTAATGTACACACTGCGGTGATTCCCTTGTTTGTCCATCTTGTAAATGTGCTATCCATCTGTCCACTTCTGAATTGTGTAGAGTACAATGGCCAGATCAACAATTTACAATCCCCCTCCAATTTGTATTTATTCATTATATCCCACCAGATCTTAATTGTTGTGTCTACTATAGGATTTGGTTCTATAGGTTGGTTAGATGTTTTCTCACCCAACCTCGTTGTGGTTGGCATGTTCCACAGTTAAGCTCAATGTGTTTCCATTTGGAGTAGTATTCTGACGAGCACCAATAAATTATATATCTTAACTGGCAGCTAGGAAATATTCTTTAAAATTAGGAAGAGCAAGTCCTCCTCTTTTTTTCTCTATTGTAGAGTTTTGAGCTTGACTCTTGGTCTTTCCCCTTTCCAAATAAATCTATTCACTTGTTTATCCCATTTAACATTGAGTTTTTGTTATACAAATTGGCAGTGAAATGAATAAGTACAGCAATCTAGGCAACACATTCATTTTTATCACCTCTATCCTTGAGCTAAACCATTACTAGTGTTGCCCATTTTGTCAAATCTTTTTGTATAGCTTCATTAATCTTATTATAATTAGCCTCATATAATGTATTTAGTTCTCTAGTCAGATTAACACCAAATATTTATTTTTCTGATCCCATTTTAATTTGTAAGCTCGTCTGATTGAGTCAGCTGGTCTGTATTTATACAGAGAACTTGGGTTTTTGAAATGTTTAACTTATACCCAGATTTCCCTCCAAAATCTTTTAGTAGCGTAAAAAGTTTAGCAATCGTATAATCTGATTGCTGAGGTATATGATAAATCATCTGCAAAGAGACCTAATTTATGTTCATCCTTAGCGACTGTGATTCCTTTAAGTTCTTTACTTTGTCTTATATACTGAGCCAAAGGCTCTATAAACAAGGCAAAATAGGAGGGCTTAGACAGCATCCCTGCCTTGTCCCTCTGAAGAGCTCGAATCTGTCTGTAAATTGCCATTTATTTTAATTCTAGCCACTGGTTTATCGTATAGGGCCTTATACATTTAATGATAGTTTATCAAAACCCATTCTTTCAAAACCGCAAAAAGGAAATTCCAGCAGACTCTATCAAAGCCTTTTCCGCATCAAGACTTACTAAGGCTGTAGGAGTGCTCTGTTTATTGACTTCATTAATTATATGTAATGTTGCGCCGAATATTATCTTGTTTTGGCGACCTTTTATAAAACCCGTCTGGTCCTCATCTATCAGGTCAGGAGGAAGGTTTCTAATCTTCTAGCAATTATAGATGTGAATAATTTATAATCAACATTCAAAATGGAAATTGGACGATAGGACTCACATAACTCTTTATTTTTACCTTCCTTTGGTATGACTGTTATCATGGCCTCTTTCCATGAGGGAGGGCATTTTGCATGTTTAGCCCTATTCGCACGGGATTAGTACTATATGGGGACCTCTGGTCATTTGTAATAATTGCGGAGGTTGTCTGTGATCTTAATCCCGTGCGAATCGGCCATGTCTGTAATTTGTAAAGTAAAAATTCCCCCGCAAATGACCTACCATATTTCGCCGAACACCGAGGTCCTGAGGTAATATTAGTCCCGTGCGAATCGGCATCTCTGTGATTTGGCGGAATCGTATATAATTTTTTCAAGATTTTTGTTTCATGCGCGCCTTTTTATCCATCTTTCGTGAAGAATGGAGGCTGCGTTGGAGTGTTTTGATAGTATATTGGGTGCTGGGTCATGATATCGCTATACAACTACTACACAATTTGCAGAAAGAGAAAGCTGAAAATTATCAGAAGAGCAAAAACAAAACGAATGATTAGATGGAGATGAATGACATTTATAGCAGCATGCGGTAAGGAACATTCTTCTGTTTATGATATATCATACAGCTAGACCCATAATAACGGCAAGACATTTCCTAGTAAAGCCTTTTGACGTCATATCTGGGAGATAAGTCAGTAAATTTGAGTAAAATCACAGGCTTCGGTTATCCCGTGCGAATGCGCCACACGAAATTCAGATGTGGGGGGGTAATTTCTAAATCACACGTGGTCCCCAGATAATATTAATCCCGTGCGAATAGGGCTTTTGAGTGTCCAATTAAAAGATTCCAACAATAGAGGGGCAAGGTCTTCTTTATAAACTTTGTACCATTCGTTAGGATAGCCATCTGTACCTGGACTTTTTTTTGCTTTTCAATCTACTAATAGCATTATCAAGTTCTTTTTTAGTAATGGGTGAATTTAATTATCCATTTTGAGTAGTTCCTATGGAGGGGAGATCTAATTCCGCTAAATAATCTTCAATTTCTTTTTTATCTACTTGTTCTGAATGACTAGACAGAGATTTATAATATTTATGAAAAATATTTTTAATTTCCTCAGGTTCATATGTTATGACATTACTTTCTGGATCTCTGATTTTGTTAATTGAGTTCCTTATTTGCTGTGATCTTAATCTTTTTGCTAATATTCTGGTTGCTTTGGGACCTGATTCATAAAAGATTTGTTTTGTGAATCTCAGTTTCTTTTCAGTCTCCTCGTTTGCCATGTCTGATAATTGTTTTCTAATTCCTTGTATCATACCAGCCAATGTATCGCTCTTATCAGTATGCTGTTGTTTTTCTAGTTTTCTCATATTTTGTTCTAATTCAGCTTGTAATAGCTTTTTCTTTTTTTTAATGTGGGCTAGCCTTGATATCAGGTTTCCTCTCATCACTGCTTTTATAGTGTCCCATAATATTGTTGGCTTTATTTGTTCATCCTTATTATTGGCTATACAGTCTTGAATCTCTTTTTTGATTTCTTGCACCGCGGTTTCATTATTAAGAATATTAACATTCATTTTCCATAATGTTGTTTTGTTTGGACTATCAAGATGTATAGTTAAGTACATCTACTGGTACTAGTACAAGTACTGGGTGATGCTCCCCTTTCTACAAATGTAAAGGCCTTACAACTTATTGTTGGATTGATGTAATTCACCTAAACTTTAGCTGCATCTACAAGCAGAGAGCTACCTAGCGATCAAAACTGTTTAATCGCTGAAAAGTCAGCATTCGTGCACGAAAGGGGCGTAACTATATATGCTTAGACAAGCTTTGACTCCCTGCAAATCTATTTCCTTACTCTGTAAACAAATAGAATAAGTTGTATAAAATAAAGAGAAGAGTTCCATGAGTAAAATTAGCAAATGCCAAGACACATCTGCATTTTACGTAATGTAACACCAAGTTCTCGAAGGATTTAAAATATTTGTGCATCCTATTAAACCGTTTAAACATGCATAATTCCTGTAAAATGTACAGACATTCTTCAGGGACTGTTGAATTGTTCTGACATGCTCTGGTTCCCATGACAACAACTTGTCACAGGAAGTGCTAACTTGTGATGTCACTTTGTAAACAAACCAGCCTAGGAAGCTAAGCTAGCCTAACCTAGCATCCATCTAGCTACGCTAAGCTAACCTAACATAGGCTAAATGATAACTTCTACAGTTAGCAATTAGCATCATTTACTTGAACCCTTAATCGCCGCTTGTGTTTACACAGTGCAAAGTATTCTAGAATACTTTCCTTAACACCAGTTAGGGTTTCTAATTATTCACGTTCCGTGTTTGCAATTTTTCTTAGCTAAAGTTCACCTTCACTAGTTGAGGCATAGCCCTTGCTAACCGTCGAAGGCTAACTTTGAAGATGCCCTGTTAATTAAACTTAAAGGGCACCTATTATGCAAAATTCACTTTTACATGGTGTTTGAACATAAGTGTGTGTTGGCAGTGTGTGAGCAAAACCATCCTAGAATGATAAAAATCCACCCAGTGGTTTTTTTACAATCTCAATAAATCATAAGCACTGTCTCAGAACGAGCTGATCTAGGATTCAGCGCTTTGTGACGTAGAACATGGGAAAGCCCCACCCACATGGTTTGATTGACACTGGTTTTGGCATAGACCCCGCCCTCGGTGATCTGTACACCGTCCTCCATTGTTTTTAACGACAGCCGGTAATGTCTCCTAAGAAACATAAGCGTTCTGTTGTGGAATGTAATAATGTACATAGTAGTTTTCACTTACTTCCGACATCAGAGCCACTGAAAACGCAGTGGATGGATTTTATTTACGAAGGAAAGGCGAAACTTACAACTTCCAAAAATACGTTTATGTTTACGCAAATCATTTTCTGACTGACTGTTTTGTGAACGTGGGTCAATTCAAAGCAGGTCTTGCTTCAGTTAATCCTCAAGTGTGGATCTTTGGTTACTGTTCGCGATCCATGTCACCTCCAGAAGAAGTAAGTGTATTTTATGATTTTTGAGCAAACAGTCATTTCAGTCTATAGATGTCAGCCAATTCAACAGCAAATGCGTCTAAAGTTGTTGTCGTCGTCGTATGTCTGTGTAACTGATATATAATTTAAACCTTGTTTGTAGTGTCTAACCACACGTTTATAAATATATATTTTAAAGATATTGTAACGTTATTAAAAACGGAGTATGTTCTGTAGCCATCTTCTCACATAAGCACCTGTACGACAAGTAACAGTTAATGTAAACATGACGCAACAGGTCCCTCCATAAATGTAATTTCGTTTGTACGTAGCAAACGTTATCACAGTATTTGTGTTTGTAGTTTCAAAAAAATGCGCCAACGTTATCACAGTTTGTGTGTGTCTGTGTGTGTTGCTCATCCATACTTGCAAAGGGGACACGATTACAACTCTATAAGTACATAAATGTATCAAATAACCATTCCGAGATGTCCTGGTCCTTCTCATTTGTGTTTATTCTGCCATTCTTAATCATCTGATTCTGGTTCAAACATGTACGGCTGAATGCCATAAAAACAGCGGCTCTCACTAGTCTCAGCTTCTGCTTTAACCGACTGTATATTGCCATAGGTATCAAGTTACGCCCTCATCCAAAGGCAGGGCGGGGATATGCAGCTCATTTACATTTAAAGTGATATACACCAAAACAGCTCTTTTTAAAACAGACCCCCAAAATGAAATTTTCAAATGGTTATAATAAATTAACTGTAGGGTATTTTGTGCTGAAACTTCACAAATACATTCTTGGGACACCCAAGACCAATATCACATCTTGTAAAAAGGGGCATAATAGGTGCCCTTTAAGTTTAACTACATGTAAACTGTTTAGCTAGAGAAGAATTCATATAGCAATAGGAATCTTCATCGGCAGGTGACTAATCCTTTGATAGGACACACACGATGTGGTCTCGAACACGCAACCGTTGTAACCCACTATAAAGTGTTGGTCCAGGCAAATCCAAAGTTTAGTCACTAATGCCACTGATTATTCTCGCCTTCAGATCATTCCCGTTGTTTTGATCACTTTATTTCTTTTTGCTTTTAATTTTAATTTTTGTTTGCTCTTCGTTAATTCTTTAATTTCTTTGACTTTGATGATAATAATAGCACTCAGCTATTCCCTTGGCTATTGTCATCTATATGATTTAATTTTATTTCCTCTCTTGTTCAAATGTGGTTCCATTTCCCATAGGGCCCAGAATGAAAACAGAGACACCTTTATTTGGGATTTTGTTTATTTTCAACAAGCGCACTCATTTTTGTGACCCTGCAACACAAGTAATTTCAACAATTTACTAGGGCACAACTATAGTCCAGAGAATTGATGATAAGCATAATTTGAATAAGAAAGCTGTCCTTTTTCCCCCTATCATTCACTTCGTCAAGCCGTAGTGACCCACTAGTTAAGTCCAGAGAAATAATTTCGTCATAAGAACCATCTTAAGTCATTTATTTCATCTCGGCTATCCCCTTTTCAGGACATACTCTCGGAACCACATAAAGTCTTGGCCTCCCAACATCCACAGCTAAGATAAGAATACAAGACACACTTCACTAGCTAGCTACATGTGAACACCTAGCGTTATGCTACATACCTAGCAAACCAAGTAAACCATGGTTCTGAACTTTTAGGGTCATGCATTAGGCTCTCACTACAAGTATGACAAAAATGTCACAGAGCCCCTGCTTCACCTGACCTTAACCTTCCAGCTTACCAAAGACTATGACAAAACAGCGTACACTATGAGAAACCATCTCTCATACCCCTCCAACCACCCACGAACGCCGTCTGCACCCACCGATGACCGGTGCCTCAGACAACCTACGTCAACAAGCACATGCTACGTCCACTAGACAACATTCAGCGATCTGCACCTGATGCCATCACGGCATGCCATCACGGCCACAGTCCAAAAGGGGGGTAATGTCAATGCCAATGTATGTTAATGACGCACCATTTGCAGCACCAGAGACACTTGCAAGACACCAAAGCAAGTGGCATACTGGCGTCCTCAAAGCGAAAAGACTGTCCTAGCCAACCAAGGATGACACTCGCTGAAATTTTTCCTCCCTTTCACTCTTTCTCTCTCCCTTTCACTTTTACCAGGATGCTGCTGTGCCTCCAGCCAACCAGAGGGCAGCCGCAATCGGACATCTCACCAGGTCCGGCACCAGGCATCGTCCTAAGGGAACAACCAGGACTACTTCTCTGCCGGACCCGCACTCAGAAAGTGTCTGTGCCACCTGATCCTCGCAACGCCTACAGAATGCACGACCCCAGCGTAACAACACAATACAGCTGGTGAACCTAACCACCGTGAGGCGGCATGTAGCCAAAATTCAGACTGAGATTCCACAGATAAAAGAGCACTCACAACAGAGTGCATTCCTGCAGACCATCGACAAGACACTAACGGGAACTGTGGTGACTTTCAACACTCACAGTATTCTGCCGACCCCGACAGTGAACTCCATGAAACAGCTGTTTACTGCCTTCCAGAATGACTTTGCTCAAACTCAGCTGGTAACAGCCCTGATGACAAACCTGCTGCAGGGGGTGAACTCCTCCATCGACAGCCTCGTCATGGGTGGAATCCCACCGCACCTGATACCCTTAGGCATCGTGCAAACCGTGCTGGCGTCCGCCATTACCACGCCAACTGACCCTTTACAAATACCCCTTGCCTACTCTCTGGTAGTGCCATCCCACTCTGCGTCGACCACAAGCAGAGAAAAGGGGGGCTTTCTCCTGAACTTACCCATCATAGTCAAGGCGAATCCACTGGCTCAAGAACATTGTCCATGTCAGATTTCGAAAGAGACAACACTGACGGAAAATGGGGGCTGCAGATCAGCGGCACACACTGCCCTGCTAAAGCCAAGCCTCGCATTCAAGTCACCGAGACCCCAGCAGAGATTGTAAGTGGCAGGTGACTCATTAACACTCCTGTGCGCACAGCTGCACTCACCTACGACCAGAAGGACACTGACACCTGCGTCACCTTGCGCAACCAGAGCACGCCATCCAAAGTACCAAAAGGTGCCATTCTTCACCACGACGACCTGGCATCGTATCATCTCCCAAGTGAAGAGTACTAATCAGAACTAGGAATTCCATCCTTCAAGAACCACAACTTCACACTAGGTCCAGAACTGGAACTGTGGTTTGCGAAAGGGGGGTCCCAGAAAATTGACATTGCTTCTATCAACTCAGCCCTCCGAGCTTTGCCTCAACTGCCCACCTTAATCGCCTCACCTGTTGCCCAATTCTGGACTGCAGCTGATTTTGCGCTGGGCACCTCTACGGTACTCAACCACACCCTGACACTTGACCTTCACACTGCACAAGAGACTCAACGAAACGCAGACCTCCACAGCCACCACGGGACCCTCAGGAAGAGGGTACCACACTGGAGGCTGCGTCGAACCTCATCAAGCTGAGCCCCAACCTCAGCCTAACCGCCACCGGCGACCTGACCCTCACGATTCACCTGCCATCCGTCCATTGCGATGGTTGTCATCCGATGAAGTCCATGCAAGGACTTCATCTGACGAAAAGGGGGATGATGTAGGGACTCTTGTCAGGTGAACTTGCTTCCAAACCATCGTCCTCCCCCAGGACTTAAACATGCAAGACACAACACACACACACACACACACACACAACACACACACACACACACACGAGCCCTTCCCTCCCCCAACACACGAGGGAGGCTCCTGTTACAAGACTTTATAACTCATCGGAATGTCGCAGAGTGTCTCTGAACAAAGAGACGGACATTTCTGTTGTTTAAAGACATAAAAACCATTAAATATATTTTGTTAAATGTATATGTGTTTTCCCCCGTGTCACAGTGAAATATCTTTGTTTGGCCGCGGCATAAATAGACATTAGAAATACCTTCTTTATGCATTTTAAATACCTCTGTATTTTTCCTTTGACTTTCATTTGATGTTTTTGACACCTCTAAAATGCTCATGGAACGGGCTAGCTGAATATGCACAGAGATATAAAGTAAAGTGTATTTTTAATTTGTTTCACTGCCATTGAAGATTCAAACTGTTAAACTATACACCCTCCTTGAACACACCCCTTTACCACGAGGGGCACATTCTCTCAAACAAAGGACAATAAACCGAGGATTCCCGCGTGCAACAGCCATTCCCCGATTGACCCAGCCAACAGGAAGGGGATGGATTTCTCCAAGGTGATAAATGTAGGAGCGCGGCTCCGCCCAGCTCTCTGTTGAACTTTCCAGCGGTCAGAAACATGTAATTCACGCGGATGTCCCCTCAGGGGATCAGATCCTATCCTGGATCTTTTCTTTACTTTCTAGTCTAAAATCTGTTTTCTGTATTCAACTCGTTTCACTTCCACGAAGTGAAATGAACTGAGCCGAACTATTTCCCTTGGTAACGTTACCTAAAAGACTTCCAACCGCTGTTCAAAGACTCGCGCTGCATCACGTGACTCCACGGAACCAAGGATTCAGCTCACGCACGCAGCTAAACCATGCGGGCGCACGCGCACGGAGAACAAAAGATCTGCCGTCCAAAACGCGGCTAGACCATGCAGGCCGCTCAAGGAACACAGCAACACATGAGAGAACCCATTCCACATGCAAGTAAATTTGGGTTACCCTGTTTTCAGAGCATTAAGAATGTGTTTTCGTGTTGTTTCAGGAAAGTTGACTGTATAGGTGAATGTAACCCCCCCCCCTCTCTCTCTCTCTTACTCGCTCTCACGCGTGTAAGTTATCCATATCTCTATATCTCACACACTCACTCGTTCAGTGCTGTCTTATTGTGTTTTGTATGCATATTATGTTTGTAAATACCTATATACTGTATATCCCATGTAACAGTAGTAAATACATAAGTAGTTCTGCCTTATTAAATCCATTATATTCACTTGACTGATGAACTCTCTCTTTGCTCAATTTCAAGTCCCTTAAGTGCCAAAGATCTTATGCTACAAGCTTTACAAATTAAAGATACTTTAAAGAGTATGTGCTTATAGGGCGGGAAACCCAATTCTTCTGGCCAGAGAATTGCGTTTCCTGAAATCCTATAAAGTTAGATGATATTGTGGATCCCCACAATATTATTCTGGCAATTGAGCTAATTAAATTTTTACCTGCCTGTAAAACGTGATCTATGTAAATTAACCATAACCAGTTTGTGGTTGATTGTCGAGATACACCTGCATGAATGCCGAGTCAGGTTAACAGATTATCATCCCGACCCGGGAGATTAAATTAAATGTAAGACTAATCTAATCCAAACATGTATGAATAATTATTAATTACCAATTATTAATTATGATATGCAAATTCCCCACGGATTAGATCAGCCCATAGTCTTTACAATCGTTTTGTTCATTTCCATGTGAACGACACGTGAGCATCGAACTTCCTAGAAAAAAAGTATAACGTTAGGCCGCACAGGATTTTTTACATATTATTAATGATAAACCCCTAACTTATAACTGATTAACACAACTTATAACCGATTAACACAGCTTACAAACTGTACATAAAACAGTGTTCAATAAAAATCGATTTTTGCAATCTAGCTAGCCTAACTTTAGTCACTTGTCTCAACTGGTCTCATTCGACAGTCCACACACTACGTTACTTCAGTGTGCCTTTTCCTCTTACTGCACAAGGAGCAAAATAAATTCTGTTTTTATAAGCAATACAATGACATTAAAGTTGATAAATAGTTGTTCAAGAGGCTAGCATAACTTACCTAGTTTTGCTGCCGCATCCCGAACACGAGATGAAGTTCTTCATCGATGTCGTCTTCTTCAACCGTCCCATTGCGTAAATGCGCATGCGCGAGACAAAAACGCATTTAAGAAATGAAAAGAGGAAGAGTTGTTTCGTCGTATGCTGAAACTTAATAACCAACGAACAGTAACTATATCAAGCTCTGTTAATAAAAATATAAAATACTGCAAATACTCTTTAATCCCAGTTATTTGAAGATGCCTGAAGGAAAAAAAAGATTCAGAACCTATTAATAAATAAATGTGTGTGTGTGTGTGCGCGCGCATCTGTATAATAGTATAATTAATTATTTAATAATTAATTATATATATATATATATATATATATATATATATATATATATATATATATAGCTATTATCAAACCGTTAATTGTAGGGTATTTACTAAAAATTTTATTAATTTCATTATTATTACTATGCAAATTCTGTGCTCCAGAAATTTGCAATAGTGTGAACATGCCTTTAGTACAATACACTTACCAATCTTAAGTACAATGTACTAGATTTGTTTAGTTTAACTATTGCATCCACCTAAAAGTTCATAGTACACAGTCTAATCAAGGTAATACAACTAATTTTCCAAAGTAAGTTAAATTCACGCGTTTTTCTTAAGTAGAATCAGCAATTACTTTTTACAGTGCAGAGGTAGAAAGGGGACAGGTGAGAGACCACTTGCCAATATACGTGATCACATGGGACAATGTGGCATTCCACCATTCCCGTACATTCACAGCACGGTTTGACGCCCATCCTAGGATGATGTCCCTTTTCCTTGCTCCTTACTTCCCTTTCCTCAACCCCATTGAGGAGTTTTTCTCATCCTGGATATGGAAGGTTTTTGACCATCATCCACAGGACCAAATGTCCCTCCTGGATGCAATGGATGCTGCATGCCAAGACATCACAGCTGAACACTGCCAGGGGTGGATACGGCATGCCAAAAGATTCTTCCCACAATGCCTTGCCAGAGAAGATATCAGGAGTGATGTGGATGAGAATATGTGGCCAAATGCAGAAGACTGGGCAGATTAGAAGTTTACTTTGTTTTTTTTATTATTATTCCAGTGCTTTTTCTGTTTGTATATCTTGCAGCAATGTCCTTTTGCAAATAAAGTCTTTACTGCGGCAATTCTGTCTTTTTTTTTCTCTCTTTTTTTTCTCTCTTTTTTTTCATAAACTGTACATTCTATAAAGCTTCTCTGAGATGGTCATTCATTTTTTGTATTGAATTTCTGCAGCAAAAGAAACAAAATGCATGCATTTACCTGATGTTCCTGTTGGAAGAGAACATGTGTTCTACAAGTTCCTGTTGGAAGAGAACATGTGTCCAACAGGAACATCTTCCAAATGTTCCTGTTGGAAGAGAACATGTGTTAGTGTTTTGAATAATTATTTGATTTTGAAACATGTTTGCAGTGTTTTGTTAGACATAGTGTATTGTGTTAGTGTATTATTGTATTTTGAAAATTAGTTTTGTAGTTTAGTTTACAATGTGTGATTTTGAGCATGAAATTAACCGTTTGCCAATTGTGTGTTTTAGGTTTGTTGGTGCGTTAAGAGTTTAGGAAACTTGTTAAATGTATTGAAAAAACTGTCATAGCGATTGTAAAAAACTGTAATAGAAAAACACTTGAAAGTAACTTTTTTTTTTTGGAACGCACCACTGTTCTGGGTGACAGCTATGACGGCCCTGCTTAGTTGGGTTTTCAACTGTGTGGTGTTGGGCAGTTTACTGTTCTCTTTTTGTCTCTGAAGGTATCCGCGCCCGTTAGCCTGATTGGGAGCACCTGCGCCAGACGTATGGCAGAATACCATAGCAAGTGCTTGGAAGCACTTCGACTCGGCGCAGTAATATCATCTCTCGTGAAAAGTCCGCTCCCGTTGAAATGAGAGGGAGGAGGAGAGGGAGCGGGGGAGTGGACTTTTCACGAGAGATGATATTACTGCGCCAGGTCGAAGTGCTCCCAAGCACTTGCTATGGTATTCTGCCATACAATATAGTTATCCATTTTACACGCTTAGAAAAGCGCAAC
>CM070826.1:39510952-39709290 GCA_036326025.1 Chrosomus eos | reverse complement strand
TCACTTAGATCTATGTTACACACTACATGAAAGGTAATTTTCAAAATTCCATGATAGGTACCCTTTAATAAAACCCTCTGCATTTGGATCTACTGTTTCCCGTGTGTGCCCGTGACAGAACGACTCATCATAATATAGATCCAGCAGTATGGGGTTTCGTATCCTTCCCCCCCAAGACGGAGAATGAGAGGAGGGGACGGGTCCAAAACTTAATGGACCTACGCCAGCAGGTCTGGCCCAAATGTTTTGGACCCTCTCTAGAGGGTTGGGGTACAATGACACGGCATTGAAGGAATTTTTCAATGTCTGTCTGGATGACCCATTGCCTGGGTGGGAGATAAAGGGGCTGGAGGTCCTGGATTTTTGGGGATTTACCAGCTACCTTCAGCATCAGAGCCAGTGGGACACACCAATCATAGCCGTGCCTCATGACGGAATGGCTGACCCTGCACCGGTGTCTCGGGACAAGATGGTCGCCATGCCAGTTCCAGAGGTGATAACGCCTCCTGAGACGATGGATTCGATACCACCATCGTAAGAGGAGGAGGAGGAGGGGGAAGACTTCCTCCGTGACTGTCCTGGTGGTCCCGAGTCCGGTGGTCCCAGTTCCGGTGGTCCCAGGTCCGGTGATCCTGAGTCTGGTGGTCCCAGTTCCGGTGGTCCCGAGTCCGGCGGTCCGGAGACGGAGGAGAAAGAGAAAGGCCTCCTCAATGGCTTGTCTGGTGGCTCCTAACCCAGAGACCATCACAGAGCCAGCTGTTCCAGAGCCGGAGCCAGTGTCGCCTGTTCCAGACCCGGAGCCAGTGTCGCCTGTTACGGGGTCCTCACCGCCCTGGCCGCCCGAGGGGTCCTCACCGCCCTGGCCGCCCGAGGGGTCCTCACCGCCCTGGCCGCCCGAGGGGTCCTCACCGCCCTGGCCGCCCGAGGGGTCCTCACAGCCCTGGCCGCCCAAGGGGTCCTCACCGCCCGGGCCGCCCCATGGACTTTGTCTTTCCCCCTGGATGCCCGATAGACTTTTTGTTTTGCCCTGGTCCCCGGTTAAACCCTCACCCCTTGTTCCTGTCTCCCTTCATGGACCTGGCCCACCTTCCCTCCCCCTGATCCTCCACCGTTCCACCTCCCTCCTGAACCTCTTGTATTGTGTTGTGTTTTCTGTGTTTTTTGTTGTTGTCATGGAGCGTCTGGTAGCCGCTCCGTAGAGGGGGGGTTATGTCACAGTGTTGGGTTTGTGTTCCCCTGATGTCCACTAGATGTCCTCCTTTCCCACGGTGTCCTTCACTTATGAACTACGTTTCCCACGATCCTTTGTCTCATCATTGCACTCAGCTGTTCCTTATCACTGATCATTGCACTCAGCTGTTTCCCATCACCTTGTTAGTTTTGTGTGTGTATATATACCCTGTCTGTTTTAGTGTTTATCATGGAGTTGTCACATATTGTCATCACACTTCTGAGGTCTGTCTTTCTAGTCTGTTTCTTGTTTGGTTTATTGTTGTTTTGTATTTTGGATTGATTATATGGACTTTGACCCTTGCCTGGATGACTACGATTTGGATTATACTTAATAAAACCCTCTGCATTTGGATCTACTGTTTCCCGTGTGTGCCCGTGACAATCACAGGGCCTCGGTGTTCGGCGAAATATAGTAGGTAATTTGCAGGGGAATTTTTACTTTACAAATTCCAGATATGGCCGATTCGCACGGGATTAAGATCTCAGACAAATTCCGCAATTATTACAAATTACTAGTGGTCACCAGGTAATACTAATCCCGTGCAAATAGGGCTAAAGTTTCACGGCAAGACAGCGATTTAGTGCACGCACTGAGACGAGAGAGGTGTGTATCAACTCGTCTTAGTTAAGGGAATCACATAGTTTAATATGAAAAACCAGTAGGGTATCCCTTTAAAGTAACACTAAGTAGTTTTTCAACCTTCATAATATATTTCCAAGACCCTTGTGATGGTACATCGACTTAAAATAAGTTAAATGACACGTCTGCCATAGCCTGACGGGGTCTGTATCGCTTTTACTGGCACTATGTACCTTCGGGTTTCGGGTAGGAACCCGTGCACAAAAAACACTGCATGAAAAGGGGGATTTTTGGCAGTTAATGGCACATAAAATTGTTGTGGAAGTTGAGGTTAACGGCTATTAACGGGAATTTTTGGTCAGCACCAAAAACTGTCAGGAACTGCCAGGAATTGACGTGGGCTTTGTTTGTCAGTGTTGCCCCCATGACCCCCCTACCCCCAGGTCTAAGGGAGGCTTTCACATGTAAATGAAATCGCTGTGAGCCATACAAATGCAAATCAAGTAAGTTAGCAGTGGCCGAGGTGTGATTACCTTTCTGTAACCAGATGCTTACATTTTAACAATGAATTGTTCATGCAAGTGACTACAACATTTTTAACTAAAGTAACTTATTTTCATTTTCTTTAATTTTAAATATTTTTTTGCAATATTTTCCATCAAATATGTGACTACAAATGAAATATAATACAGAGGAAACATTTGACCAAGATTAAATTTACAATAAATCATTCTTTATTTTGCATCATGACATTTAATGTACTGTAAAATTCAGGCAATGATGAAAGTTTAATGACGTAGTGTGTGGAAAGGTTATAAGTCACCCAGGTCACAGTTACTGTAAAACTTCAAATAATAGCTGAGTACCAAATAGACACCTGTCTCTTTTACATGCCTGGTGTGGCGACAGATTTGGATAAATAAAGGCCGGTCTCAAATAGAGGCCTGGTCTGTTTTTTAGTTTCGGGTTGTATTTAATCTTCTAAAACCCGTCAGATTGTCTGTTTAAGCCAGTTTTATTGTGCAGATTGTGCACGCAAGAGAGCCCTGCGCATCTGGGCGGAGCTGTTAGCGGAAGCCGGAGAGGGAGAAGTGGAGGAGGAATTCACCAATGAACTTGTAGTTGAGGATCGCGGTTATGATGATAGTGATGAATAGGGTCAGTATCACATTATTGCAGTTGTTTATAGCCTTCATTCACACCAGACAAGAAGTGCCGCGCCGCGTCTTTGACAACTCGAGGTATAATGATATTCTCAATTTATTCAGTTAACCGACGGTCTGAGTTAAAGTGTTCAGACTGCAGATTTATTAACGATTGTTTTTAATTGTACAGTACAATCATAACATAGTACAGACATTATCTTTATTTCATAATATAACATAAAAAAATTCCTGGCCATAAAATGAGAAAGTGCGCGATCGGTGTGCAATACCTCAAGCTGTCCTAGATGCGCTTCTCATCCGGTGTGAGACCCCCTTGATTCTTACATTAACTTTGTTAAACACATTCAAATTAGAAATAAAACGTAATATAATGTAGTAACCTCCTACTGTCGTGCTTTCCGTCTATCAGCCTATGCTATTTGAATCGTTATCTAGGCTTCAATGCACAACATCTCAACACTAAATTAAAGGCCTGTCTCATATAGACGCCTGTCTCAAATACAAGCCAGTGCAGTTCGGCGATTTGGAAAAATAAAAGCCTGGGCTATTATTTGAAGTTTTACGGTATCTAAAATAGGTTAAAATCGAGGGCATTCAAGGTTCCTTGGTTAATCACATATTAAAAACTTGTACACATATTACAAAAAGTCACTGTGGATTATTAAGGTAAATCCTCCACTCATGACTAAGAACATTGCCCCATACATTATCTAAATCTCAACCACTGTGCAGAGTGGCATAACAACAGTCACCTTTTCTACTGTCTTGCTTAAATGGACAGTAGATGCGTTTACCACACATCTTCCAGCAATGCGCTCAACAGGGAGAAATGATGCTGGGTATGAGGTGTCTGTTCCCTGCAAGCTCCAAACTTCTACTGGCTTTCCATAAAAATGTCTGTCTGGGTGAGGATTAAGCCAGGAAACTTGTGCAACGACATGTTTAAATGTAGTACACTTTGACACAACATTGACAACTATGAACTGCTTTATAATGGCTGGCCGTGGTTCTGCTAAAGGGTCAAGAATGGGTTCCTCAAAACTGTTAGTGTTTCCACACCACTTAGCATATACATATGCTGACCTTTCTGCTCTGGATCCATCTATGGAGTAAGTTACATTCTGATATGTTACCCTTTTGCATGTCATGGCAAAGCAGTCAATGTCAGTGATACAGTTTTCAGGGTACATCTGATGATACATTGTCACCATTGCATGTCTGTCAAGCTCATCCAAGATTGTCTGGTGGAATGGAGACAGAGGCACCACTGTACAGTTTTCCAAGAGAAGTGTTTCTGCCGACACCAAAATACTGTGCTTTATATAAAGCTCATCAGTTGTGTCATCGCGTGACAAAGTCCCAATCATTTGTCCATGTAAAATACTGGCAATTTCAGCACCATATTTGCATGTCCATGGCATACTAAGATGTTGACTCTGCTGAAATTGCCTCATAATCTGGACTTCGATTGTCCTATTGTTGTGATTAAACTTTCCCAGTATTCCATTGAAACGCTCAAATGAAAAACACCAGAATGAATAAACTGGTCCGTAGTCCAACATGCACTCCTTCAAATGGAGATGTAAATGCATGTTGGGGGTGCAGTGCAATGGGCCAAACAGTTTAACACATTTTTAAAGAAATGTCTGCAGGTATCTGTCTGCTTCTTCCAGTCTATTGACGGATATGACCCTGGAGCAGAGTATGATACAAGCCTGCACAAAGTCAAACCACATATCATAGTGGCTGTTGTTGATAAGCCCTTTCAGACAAAACAGGGAGTAAATGGTTGTCCAGTTTTTCCACTGATCTGCAGTAAATCCTGTAAAGCCAGAGGAAATTCGTAAGGGAATTCTTCCAACCTCATAAGGTACTTTGTTTTCCACTCTTGTTTGAAGTTCATCAAGGCTCTTTGTTGATAAAATTCCTAGTTCTGTCCAAAGTCGGAACACATGTCTTGCCGTACCAAGGAGAAGGTTGTGCATTGGATCTATGACGACAAATCTGATGGCATCATAGTAACTCAAACGGAAAAGTTCTGACCATCTAGCTCCATACTTGTGTTCAATTGTTTTCTGTTCTGCCTTGGTCCTTGCCCTCTTGGATAATCCAGCATAGAGTATGTGATCTTTGGACGTGCGTGACTCCCATGAAGACCGCTCAAATCCAGAGTAATCTGTTTTAGCACCAAACTCTTTCTTGCTGAAGGTCTTCAAACACTTGTGGCAGCCTGCAAGAGGACATTAAATGCATGTTAATAACAGTAATAAATTCACACATTAATACATAAGCTTTTGATATTGATAATGATAATAAATGACAATGTTTGAATTACATTACCTCTATATGCTCCATGTCCAACAAAGCCTCCACATTTTCGAGTTGCAGGGATATCTGATGAAAGACAAAGCAGAGCTGCTCTGTAAACCTGGTGTCCTATGAAGGAGTTGTCTTCCAAAATAACTCCACTCCAAAGTTCTTGGAGCTCATCAACCAAGGGTTCTAAGTAAGCATTTATGTTTAGAGCTGGTTCTTTAGGGCCAGGTATTAGTCCAACAAGAATCATATTTTCTTCTTTAAAACGGTGTTCACGCGGTAGATTCAAAATGACCAGGTAGATTGCTCCGACTGAATATGGTACATTTTTGAATGGCTGGAACCAGTCCACATTCAGCATCAAGGCTAAATTATTTGGCTCTGCTAAAAAAGGCAGTCCATTCACATACTGGTAATCCTGCCAAACCTGTCCATCATATACATCTCCTAACACACCATCAGGTATTTTCCGCTTCCGCCATTCTTCACATTTCTCTTCAAATCCAGGTCTTTTAACAAGTGTTTCCAGAGACTGTACAACACCTTTGTAACAGTAAGGTCGTATTGGATAGACATACTCTTTACCACTGGTAGATTTAGCTATTCTTAGCAAAGCAGAGCCACATTTCTTCCTTTGCGCAGCCATTGGGTGTTTGTAGAATCTGATGTAACCGCAAGTCTTGCACTCTTTAGTACCATCCCGTCTGAGCTCATAGGTTTCATCAATTGTGTACACTGCCATACATTTTGGACACACCACATATTGTAGGAAATTGTCACGGAGGACACCTGTCCATTTCCTCAAGGAGAATAAAGTCTTAGGAATATTGCTTGCGAAGGCAGTTAGGGAATCAGCACAGAGAACATTTGCAATTATCGACATGAAGTGTTTGATGCACAGAAGAAGTGATGTAATAGCATTGTCAGAAATCTTGAAGGTTGTTTGCCATGACAAAACCATCATGGCCAGAAGTTTCATCAGCAGGTCTTCTTTTTTTTCTGAAGACTGATCATTTCCACGTCCCTCGTTATCTTGCGTGTTAGGATAGGCTTCACTCTGCTCCTCAGCCAGGTATTCCCCCGCCTCTTCATCCTGCAAATGTAAAGTACAATTACAATTGTAATTTTAAGTACAATTTAAATTTAAAACACATTCTTCTATACTTACATCCTATGTATGGTGTGCATCCTATGAATAAGATGCATCTTAATCAGCTAGCTTTTGTGCAATGAGTGTGGTCATTTGATACTGAAAAGACTGTCATATGTACAGTTTCACTCTGTTTTCAGGTTGAAAAGAGCATGTGTATTAGTTGTGGGCGATATGTCTATTTAAAAAATATATATATATTTTAAACACGATATGGATTTTGACGTATATCGAGATATAGCAAAATATATATAGATTTTTTTTTTTGCTCCATATCGCCCAGCCCTGCATCTTAATCAGCTAGTTTTTGTGCAATTAATGTGGGCATCCATCTATAGCTTGAGCTCTGAACAATCCTATATGCAATTTTTTACTTTTATGTTAAAAGGTGTTTTTCAACTTACCACAACACAGGATATATTTATTTCTTCATCTTGAAAAGGAGATTAGTGGGATTCACGGCAGTTTACAGGGACGAAAACCCCACTTTTCATGCAGTGAAAGAACTACAAAACTCGACTGCTTTACGTCAAGCGCTACAATAGTCATTATTTCGTTTTTCTTCGTTTCTGATGTCGCAATACATTATCCTTTCATGAAATCATGTAACATACTCTACCTTGTCTGTGGACATCGTTCATTCTAAAGCCGGTGCTGGGTAAACAGCGAGCGTGCGTGCGACGGTAGGCTAAATTATTTACGACAGCGGCAATGGACAATTTCGTTTCCAACCAGTAGGGCGACCAAAGAGGAACATTTACTTGGTTTTACTTTAATGTCCACATGAGAATTCACACTAGAGAGAGTCCTTTTACCTGTCAACAGTGTGGAAAGAGTTTCACGCAAAGACAAAACTGTAAAGCCCACATGAAAATTCACACTGGAGAAAAGCCTTATACTTGCTCTTATTGTGGTCATAGTTTTGCACATAAACATACCCTTAATTCCCACATGAGAATTCACACTGGAGAAAAGCCTTTCACCTGAAAACAGTGTGGAAAGAGTTTCAATCAAAAGCAAAACCTTAATGTCCACGTGAGAATTCAAACTGAAGAAAAGCTTAACAACAGTTCTACATCTTGGGTATCACATTATCATTCACACTTGTGAGAAAACCCACTCCCTTAAAGGGTAATTCCGGTATTTAGCACTTTGAGTCTAGTTTCTAGTTTGTTTTGAAAGAACTAGAGTGGTGGACTTAAATTTTGACAATGGGTCCCGTCTCGACTTTTTGACTCTTTTAGAATCGCCTCTGAGCGCTTCAGAGTGGCTGTCTATGGGCATACTCAAACATGTCCTTAAAACAACCCTTAACGTTCGTTTTCAAAACTGTGAAACTCACCGAGTGGTTAGTGGTTTTCGTTGATGATTAAAAACGTACTCGGTTACTAACGTAACCTCGGTTCTCTCTAGAGAGGGAACGAGTACTGCGTAATATCTTACGCTATGGGGAAAACTCTTTTCCACGAGATATTGAAGCCAAAAATTATCCTTAATTTTTTTATTAATGTAAAACGCTTTGCAGCAGCAAGCAGACATAGGCGAGACAGCTCGCGCGCCTATTGGCTGCCCTGCGGCAATAGCAGCAGCCTATCGAGAGAGGCTCTGCGTGACGTCACGACGAATGGGGGCCTTTCGCGCCCATATCGTCACGTCCCGCCAGAAAGGGCGTGGTCTCGCCCCATATCTAGGCTCGATAGCTGCTCTTACGTTGGTTTTCATCGCCGAAGCGAACCAGAGCGTATTCCAAGCACGGCAAGATACGCAGTACTCGTTCCCTCTCTAGAGAGAACCGAGGTTACGTTAGTAACCGAGTACGTTCTCTTACGAGAGTATCTCTCGTACTGCGTAATATCTTACGCTATGGGGAACACAATGCAACACGCCGTGCTGGTAGGGATCCAACACCAAAGTCCCAGGGGCCGAAGCCCGGGGCGCGTATAGTGCATAATCACCATAAACTCACAGAGAGTGAGGGAAGAGAGGCTAGAAGCATCATTCCCTGTAAATAGCATCCGAAGGAGCTGATCATGTGACAAATAGACCATACCGTCAGGGTGAACATTCAGCCTGAACTGGGTGGCCACAAGTGTGTCGACATTTTAATGAGCTGCTGTACCGGTCAGTGAGCAATACGCAGGTCAAACTCAGTATCTGAGCCGCACAGCGGGCAGATAGCACTGAACTTTATACCGCCAAAAGCTTAGCTTGCAAGGCGGGAACCTCCAGGTTATAGTATTTTATAAATGTAGACGGCGAGGCCCAGCCCGCGGCCATACAATATCTTGCAGGGTAACCCCGCTAGACCATGCCCACGAGGAGGCCATGCCTCTTGTGGAGTGCGCTCTAACACCCAAAGGGCACTGTGGGCCCTTAGAAGTGTAAGCCAGCGCTATGGCACCAACTATCCATCTGGATAGGCTCTGTTTCGAAGCGGCAAGTCCCTTAGCACGGCCGCCAAACGAAACGAAAAGCTGCTCAGTCTGTCTGAAACCAGACGAGCGGGACACATAAGCCCTTAGTGCCCTAACAGGGCAAAGGAGACTCGCGTCCTTCTCCTCATTGAGAACCGGAAGGGCAGACAGGGAAATCACCTGGGCCCTGAACGGTGTGTTGAGGGATTTTGGCACGTAGCCGTGCTTCGTTTTGAGTATGACCTTTGAGTCATTAGGTCCAAACTCCATGCATGACGCGCTCACTGAGAGCGCTTGCAAGTCCCTTACGCGCTTCACTGAAGCGAGAGCCATAAGAAACGCTGTCTTGAAGACAAGTGTTTCATGTCTGACGACTGGATTGGCTCGAATGGGGCACCTTTCATGGCCTCCAGGACCGTGGAAAGGTCCCATGTCGGGACTGAAGGGGGCCTGGGAGGGTTTAGCCTCCGAGCTCCTCTAAGGAAACGCACGACTAAGTCGTTCTTTCCTAGTGACTGGCCAGACACCGGTTTTACAAACGTTGCTATGGCCGCCACGTATACTTTGAGCGTGGAAGGGGTCCTGCCCTTATCCAGTAGCTCCTGAAGGAAGGAAAGCACTTCCGTAACCCCGCAGTCTACAGGTGAAAAGCTCCGCGCTTGACACCAAGCAGAGAACACAGACCACTTCGAGGTGTAGAGCCGTCTGGTAGACGGGGCTCTAGCCTGCGCGATCGTGTTTAACACTCCCTCTGGGAGGTCAGCGGGTACCCGTTGATGGCCCCTGCGTGCAGGGACCACAAATCCGGGCGAGGATGCCAAATCGAGCCTCCCGCCTGAGAGAGGAGGTCTCTCCTCAACGGTAAAGGCCATGGGGCAGCGCTGGTCAGCTGCATCAGGACAGGGAACCACGACTGGTTTGTCCAGAGCGGAGCTATGAGTAGCACTGGGCATCCCTCCCTCCTGATTCGCTCCAACACCTGAGGCAGGAGTGAGACAGGGGGAAAAGCATATAGGGGGCGGCGGGGCCAAACATGGGCCAGCGCGTCCCGGCTTTTCGAGAAGAATCTCGGGCAGTGAGCGTTTTCTTGGGACGCGAACAGGTCCACCTGCGCTTTGCCAAACGTTTCCCACAGCAGCTGGATCGTCTGCGGGTGCAGAGACCATTCTCCTGCTGGGACGTTGTTTCTGGACAGCCTGTCTGGCCCCACATTTAGGTGACCAGGCACATGCGCCGCTCTCAGCGAGAGCAGGTTGTGCTGAGCCCAGACCAGGAGGCGTTCCGTCAGCCTGTAAAGGTTTCGGGACCTGACGCCGCCCTGGTGATTTATGTACGCCACCACTGACATGTTGTCCGACCGGACCAGTACGTGGTGGCTTTTTATCTGGGGACAGAAGCGCAGTAGCGCTTTGTCGACTGCTATTAATTCCAAGCAGTTTATGTGAAGGAGCTTCTCCCGTACTGACCGTAGGCCAGCTAGCGGTCTGCCCTCGAGCAGCGCTCCCTGCCCCGAAGTGGAGGCGTCCGTAGACACCACCTTCACACTCGAGGGGATCCCCCAGACTCACACCTGACTGATACCAGTCGGTTGCTTTCCATGGTTTCAGAGCCGAAATGCACTGAAGGTCGACCCTGAGGCGAAATAGACCTGCGGTCCACGCCCTGGGGGGGAACTCGTGCTTTTAGCCATAGCTGCAGTGGGCGCATGCGGAGCAGGCCCAACTGGAGTACGGAGGCTGCTGAGGCCATCAGACCCAGCATTTTCTGAAACCTTCTGAGCGGGACTATAGAGCCGTGGCGGAAGGATCTCGCGACGTGCTGAATATTCAATCCGCGCTCCGGTGACAGGCGTGCTGTCATGGATAGCGAGTCTGACACTGTTCCCAGAAAGGAAATTCTCCGACTGGGGAGCAGTGAGCTTTTCGCCCAACATGACTGTAAGGCCCAGCTCCTCGAGGTGCTCGAGTAATGCGACCCTGTGTTCTATGAGCTCCGTTCGTGAACGAGCTAGAATCAGCCAATCGTCCAAGTAGTTCAAAACTCGCATGCCCCGAAGTCTCAGGGGGGGCGAGGGCCGCGTCCATGCACTTCGTGAACGTACGGGGTGCTAGGGACAGGCTGAACGGCAGGACTGTGTATTGATATGCCTGGCCCTCGAAGGCGAATCTCAAGAATCGCCTGTGATGGGACGCTATTTGTATTTGAAAATAGGCGTCTTTCAGATCTATTGACATGAACCAGTCTCCTTGGCGCACTCGCGCGAGGATTTTCCTGGTAGTAAGCATTCTGAACTGGCGCTTCACAAGCGTTCTGTTCAGCAGTCGCAGATCTAGAATGGGTCTGAGCCCACCATCTTTTTTTCGGTACCAGAAAATATCTGCTGTATAAGCCCCCTTCGCCCTGAGATAGAGGTTCTATAGCCCCTTTTCTCAGTAGTTTCGCTATCTCGGCTCGAAGTAGATGAAACACTTCGCTTTACACCGTAGTTTCGACTCGCGCCTTATAACGGCGGGGGCGTCGAGCGAACTGTAGCGAACAGCCTCTCGTTATAGTGTTCAACACCCATTCTGATACCCCGGGAAGCCTTGACCACGCATCTGCGTGAATAGCTAGGGGTAGAATGAAATCTGGGCTCTGGCCGCGGCAGGACGTCGGCTCGAGAGCCCCTGTGTACTGGGAACACAACACCGTGTTTACAGCGTTCGAGGCGGGGGGCGCGCTGATCACAGCGGGCAGCCTGGCCGCGCTCAGCTTCTCTATGGCGGGACGCGCAGAGAAAGCGAGCGGGGCGAATCCCGTGGGATTCGGCGCGTGTGAGGGAATGTGGGCACATTACTAAATGCGGGCACATTTACTACACTGAGAATACTGTCAGCTCGCGCCGACTAAATCACTGCTGTGTTTACAGCGTGCGAGGCGCGCGCTGATCACAGCTGGCAGCCTGGCCGCGCTCAGCTTCTCTGTGACGGGTTGTGCAGAGAAAACGAGCGGGGGCGAATCCCGTGAGATTCGGAGTGTCTGTGAGAAATGCGGGCGCGAGACAGCGGGCACATTTTCTGCACGGAGAACACTCGGCTCGCGCCGACTGAATCAACGCTGTTCACAGCGTGCGAGGTGCGCGCTAATCACAGCGGGCAGCCTGGCCGCGCTCCGCTTCTCTGTGACGGGTTGTGCATAGAAAGCGAGCGGGGGTGAATCCCGTGGGATTCGGCGTGTCAGTGAGGAAATGCGGGACAGCGGGCACATTTACTGCACTGAGAACACTGTCGGCTCGCGCCGACTAAATGTGTGTTAGTTTCGTTTTTACAGAAACCAAGGGACACGCATCGTGTAGTGTAAGCGGGCATTGTATGGGCGCGTTCACTACATTTTCTGCACAACCAACATGAGTTGGTCTTATTTGTGCTAGCCCTGCACCGTGGCGGGCTGTGTCTGGGTGTGGGAATGGGCACTGGGACGTGGGCATTCTTACAACACTCGTAACACCATCGGCCGTGGCCGGAACACCAGAAAATGCACGCTTTATTGGATTTATCTGGGTAGCCATAGAAACGGCTTTTGTGCGCAGGCAAGCGGGCTGAGACACCGGCTGCTTCACTGCGAAATACACTGGGACAGTCACAACGCATGGAACTGAACGAGCGAGAAGTTTTGGTGGAAATCCGGCCGCAGCGGGATCTGAACACCGTCACTTTCCTAGAGAGACTAGGAAGGCCTTGAGACCTCGGGCTTTACCTCAATCCTCGGCCGGGGCCCGCGCTGAGGGGGGCGGCGTCCAGCAGAGCGAGAGCGCGGTGTTTGATCTCGGGCCTGGCGGCGCTGCTAGTTAGCCGAAACGACGGCCTTTATGCGCAGGCAAGCGGGCTGTGGAACCAGCTTGCTCACTGCGAAATACACTGGAACAGTCACATTGCTTGGAACTGAACGAGCGAGAAGTTTTGGTGGAAATCCGGCCGCAGCGGGAACTGAACACCGTCGCTTTCCTAGAGAGACTAGGAAGGCCTTGAGACCTCGGGCTTTATCTCAATCCTCGGCCGGGGCCCGCGCTGAGGGGGGCGGCGTCCAGCAGAGCGAGAACGTCGAGGAACACGGAGCGCTCAGCTTCCGTCATCTCGGATAGCGTTAGCCACAAATGTTTCTCACCATTCAGGGGGGAAAGGCGCGGGTCTCGACTGTGACGGAGCTTCGTCTTTCCCGAGAAAGCGTCCGTCCAGCCTATTGCGCGTTAGTTGCGCGAGCGCCTTTCAGTCGAGGCCGATGTAATCCACGGCTTGAGAGAGCGGACGCATCGGCTCAGTTTCAATGCCGTCTCCGGTAAGTTCGTCGAGCTCAAGTGCGGACGCGGCGGCAGACGGCGGCCACTGTCCGTCCGTGAGCGACTCGAGCGAAGCCGGCGAAGCTGGCGGGCGAACCGGCGAGCTTTGGCGGGCTGGAAATAGCTCGGGCGCGCGCTGGGCGCGGCGCTTCTTGCGGCGCGGCGTCACAGCAGGCTGGGATGCGGGCTCGGATAACGAAGCTAGGCGAGTCCGCAGAGTCACCATAGGCAAACGTTCACAATGATGGCATCCGCCGTCAGCGAGCGCGATGGCCGCGTGATCCTCACCCAGGCAGGACACGCAGATGACATGGCGGTCCTCATCGCTGAGTGGGGCTCGGCAAGAACCACAGGAAGGCATCTTTAAAAAGACGCCGCTCTTTTAGAGGGGTGGGAAAAAAAGGCAGATAATGCAATCACACACACACACACTCTAAGCAGAGGAAAGGATATGTACGCCGGAAAGCGCAGCAGGTACGGCGGCTGAAGGCGGCGAGGCCAGCGACTCCAGGCTCGATGGCACGTCCCGCTGAAGGCTACAGGTCGACGGCGCGGCTTCTCACTCTGGATCCAGCGATGCGGGAGGCTTCGCTGAAGAGATGAAAATCAACGTAAGAGCAGCTATCGAGCCTAGATATGGGGCGAGACCACGCCCTTTCTGGCGGGACGTGACGATATGGGCGCGAAAGGCCCCCATTCGTCGTGACGTCACGCAGAGCCTCTCTCGATAGGCTGCTGCTATTGCCGCAGGGCAGCCAATAGGCGCGCGAGCTGTCTCGCCTATGTCTGCTTGCTGCTGCAAAGCGTTTTACATTAATAAAAAAATTAAGGATAATTTTTGGCTTCAATATCTCGTGGAAAAGAGTTTTCCCCATAGCGTAAGATATTACGCAGTACGAGAGATACTCTCGTAAGAGAACAAATACACTACCGTTCAAAAGTTTGGGGTCGGGAAGATTTTTAATGTTTTTAAAAAAGTCTCTTCTGCTCACCAAGGCTACATTTATTTGATTTAAAATACAAAACAAATCCAGTAATATTGTGAAATATTATTTCAATGTAAAACAGCTGTTTTCTATGTGAATATATAGTAAAGTGTCATTTATTCCTGTGATCAAAGCTGAATTTTCAGCATCATTACTCCAGTCTTCAGTGTCACATGATCCTTCAGAAATCACTATAATATGATGATTTGATGCTCAAGAAACATTTATGATTATTATCACAGTTAAAAACAGTTGTGCTGCTTCATATTTTTGTGCAAGCCGTGATTCGTTTTTTTCAGGATTCTTTGAAAGTTCAAGAGAAAAGCATTTAATTAAAAAATAAATATTTTGGATTATTATAAATGTCTTTACTGTCAATTTTGATCAATTTAATGCGTCCTTTCTGAAGAAAAGTATGAATTTCTTAAAAAAAAAAAAAAATCGTATTGACCCCAAACTTTTGAACGGTAGTGTATATCGGCGCAATGTATGATTTCAATCCGTGTTATTCACTATAGTAGAACTATTTTTTCAGATACCTCACAACCGCGTATAAACTTCCGCTGGATATTTGAGTCTGAAGCGTTAGCACACTCCCGACCACTTGATAGCGACACCACTTTGCCGCAGTTGCCCTGCTCACGCTAGCCTTCTGAGAGACGGAGAACCGAGCGAAAAGACTACAACCAAATGTAAACAGACCCCTTTCGGTATCCGGGAGCGCAGTAATATCAACAAGCAATGAGTCCTCCAACAGAAATCAATGGAATTTAAAAAAATGGCAAATAAAACACGACAGAAACTGTTTTTCGTCATCAACGAACACCACTAACCACTCGGTGAGTGTCACAGTTTTGAAAACGAACGTTAAGGGTTGTTTTAATGAGATGTTTGTGTATGCTCGTAGACAGCCACTCTGAAGCGCTCAGAGGCGATTCTAAAATAGTCAAAAAGTCGAGACAAGTCCACCACTCTAGGTCATCCAAAACAAACTAGAAAATAGACTCAAAGTGCTAAATACCGGAATTATCCTTTAAATGAAAAGCAACCCCACACATAGATGGTCTCAGGATGATTCACTGCTTTTACAAAGGAGATTTAACCCTCTGGGGACCAGGAACGCACCCGTGCGTTTTGCTCGTTTTTTTTTTTACATAGCAGAAAAATAGACTTAAAGTACTACCATCATTAAAGCTGCTGTCCGTAACTTTTTTAAGTTAAAAATAATCCAAATTAATTATTTAAAAAAAAAAAAAAATCTTCAGCCAGTGTTCAAAACTATCTGCTTGCCATAGTTAGATTCAAAACGGTTAGCTTGTAATAATGATTTTAATTCCAGTGGTACTGGTGGGTTTTCGCGGGAAATTCGAGCATGTCTTTGCGTCATTACGTCACATACGTACACATAAAGAAGGAGATTCGGCTAGCCGGCTATACTGCGCGTGAGGAGATGTAGAGATAGGTTTTTCTCGCAGCACTTTACATGATTAAACTTATGGCGGATCCAGAAAGATCCAAACAACAATCATCAGTGTCAACTGGAGATTAACCAGTTATAAAACCCAAAAGACTTCGTACTTCGGATTTAAGGTGGAAAGAGAAAGAAACCGTCTCATGTGAACACAAGGATACACATCGGTGGGGCTTTTAAAGGTGCGTGAACTCCCGAAGGGGTTCGAAACGGAAGAAGAGACGGCTTTTTCTGCTGAACAAGTAAGACATTTCAATAGTTCAATCGTGTAACAGTACGTTTTCTTAATTCACACAGTTATGGAGTTTCCTTTGTTGTGCCTTTCTCGTTTAGCTATTATGGAGAATATGAATTCTGAACTACACAGGTAATCATAAAACACATTAAATAACGTTAGTCGCGCAATGCTGATGTTGTTAACATGAACAATTTGAAAACAAAGTAGGCTATGATTTGCACGGTTGCTGTAAATCGCGCTGATTAAATCTAACGATTGCTTGTCATGTCGAATGCTTTTCCCCCTTAGTTGATCAGAACAAAAATGGATGCTACTTACTTGTTCAGAAGACATTTTCCGGTGAAAATTCTTATGTTGGTCAAACTTTCAAAAAGTGAATCTGTGATTCTGAATGACAGTATTCACACAGCGCGGTGATTGACAGCAGCACTCGCCTCAAAACACTGTGTTCATCCGCGCTGTTTCATGCCGATTTACAACCCACGTAAAGATGATAATTCCACGAATCACTGCAGTTACAGATTTCGAACAGAGATGGCGACAAAGAGGAAAAAGCTACGGACTGTAGCTTTAAATTTGATGTAATATTACTAATCTGGAATATTAAGAATCGTAATAGTAACTTGGCTGCACATTTACATTGTGATCCCCCTTTCTGTTCACAAAATCCCCTTCATTGTGGCTTTGATGGGAACACGTGTGCAGTCTATGGCACCAATCACAATAGGGAAGCCTGAGGGACATACTGTACTGAAAGTCATATTAATCATCATGGTAATGATTGCATGATCGACATTAAAAATTATAATGTACCTGCGTTGAAAGAGAGAAAAAAAAAAAAAAAAAAACCTGCTATACAAGATTGTAGCAGGAAGGGCTATTACCCCTCCTACTTCCTACGTCATCTTTTAGTGTTTGGCCAATGGCCAGGGTTCCGGTGCGTATAAGAGCACGAGTTACTGGTTCCTTGGCATGCGTCATTATCCGGGGTCGTGACGTCATCTATGCGCCCTGCTGCTTTCTGCTGAGTTCAGCGTAACGTGTTGCTGGTAAAGTTGGCCGAGGTTGTTTGTTCACTGGCAGTGCTGTTGGCGGGTCTATGGGCTTGTTTGGAGAGTCGGATGTGGACATTTAAGACCGGTAAGAGAAGTATCTGTATGCGGGGTGAGTGATAGATGAAGTGTATGGTTCGCTTTGAAGAGGCGGGTAATCTGACTGATTTGTGTACTTAGTGTACGATTCATCGGCGCTTCAGGCCAACGAGCTTGTCGGAGATATTTGCTTCCATATATCGCATAGTCTGGGGATTCTGGGGCAGCGTGCTTGATTGTGAGTATACTGTCTGAGCGTAAGCCAAGGGAGAAGAACTCTCAGTGTAACATCTCTCTGTTTATCTTTTAGGCATCCGATAAGGACGATACCGACCTTCTGAACGAGTGTTATCTGCCCTGTGTCTCACCATAAAACTTCGTTTGCACTGTCCTTCGTCAACTGCTGTTCTGTTTGGATTCTGTTTGGATTCTGTGTTGATTCTGTTTTGTGTATGTACTGTTTTATTACGAGTGAGTCGTCTCGAGTGAACCATTCATGTGAACTGTTCAAGTGAGTCGCTTCAGGTGAACCGCTTTAAGCGGGCCATTCAAGTGAGTCGATCAGGTGCGCCGTTCAAGTGAACCCATTCCAGTGAGTCGTCCTAAGTGAGCCATTCGAGTGTACCATTTCAGGTGCACCATTTCAAGTGAAGGGTGACTCTGTGTCTGTGATATGTTTTGAGTTTGTATTCCTTTTTTTGGGTTTATTTCTTTATTTTGTGTTTTGCTTTAGACCAAATTGTCGTACTAGTGAGTTTTATGTATGTATATTTCTTTTTTGTGGTTGAATTTAGGTGATTTTGTGTTTTTGTTGGTTTTGACTAGCGACGATCAGGTCGGGACCAAGGAGTATAATTTTCATTATTTTGTTGTTATTTTGGTTTTGCATAACACTGCTCGGTAATCTTCTTTCTTTCTGTTTGTCAGCAGGGCCTGGGCACCCGAGGGCAGACGAGAGAACAATTAGGTGATTTGGTCCTCACGTGTGCCGTGGTCCTCTTGGACATGAGTCGTGAAGTGTGTGCTGTGCTGGGGTGTGTGCACTGAATAGAGTACTCTTCATAGAGGTGATGCCTCGAGACTGCCCTTGGGTATGCCCAGGTTCCCCTGCCGTTCACCATATGATCTAGTAAATTGAAGAGTGATTGCTGGTCAACGCTTCTTATAGAAAATAACTGTTTTTAACAAGTAATAAAGTATATATATTTTTGTCAATCACCTATGTCTCTGACTCCAACTGTGATTAAGATCTGTGTGTGCCTTAGCGTAGATGTCGTGTTAAATTCTTGGGGCGAAATTCCCCAAGTGGCGTAGTCGGAAATCGTAAACTGAGTTGAGTGTGAGCATAAATTGTTGTTCCGCCCAGTGTCATATAAAATAGAGCTGCCGCTCCCGCACCACTTTGCCACATTTGGCGTATAGCCGGCAGGGTTTATCACAGGATTGGGTCAGAGATAATAGGTTTTTGTTGTGTTTGTATTGTCTTTACGTTTTTTTCTTATATTTTTTTTGGAAACAGAACAGCAGTTTGGTGTAAGGACAGGTGGCTCTTCTCCGGAGTGGTAAGTTTACTTAAATGTCATCCGAAATGGAGGAAGAATTACAGGAGTTGCGGGAGTTAGTAGCCCAGTTAAAGGCTGATAATGTCAGGATGCAGCAGCTACAGGCGCCTGTGGCTAGTACTTCGACTGCTCCACCTGTAGGGCCCCAATCTTCTGGTGCTAGTGCACCGGAACGATTAGTTTTTGTGCCTCGAGAGCGTCGGTGCCCAAAATTTAGTGGTAAATCCGGTATGAGTATCGATGAATGGGAGGAAGAGGCACGGGCTTGTATGAGGGCGCGATATATGGGGACCGCTGAACAAGCTTTCTTTGTATTCGACCACCTAGAGGGGGAGGCTCGAGAGGAGATTCGGTATCGCCCCGAGGCGGAACGCGGAGACCCTGAGAAAATTATCAAAGCATTACAAGAACTTTATGGGTGTTCACAGTCGTATGTTGCATTACAAGAGGCTTTCTTTTCAAGGAAGCAACAGGAGGGTGAGACACTGTTGGAATTCTCCCTTGCGCTTATGGCTCTTTTAGAGAGGGTTAAGAACCAGGCACCCAATGCTGTCGCGAATTCTGAGATTGTATTGCGAGATCAATTTGTGGAGCATGTGTCCGATAATACTCTGCGGCGTGAGCTTAAACAATTAGTCCGTCGCGAGCCTACTGCTACGCTATTAGAAGTTCGGGGAGAAGCAATGAGGTGGGAACGTGAGGGGATGCCGGGGGGTGTAAGGGCGCGTAGCCAGTCCGTCCGGTAGCCTACGGCCTTCAGTATGGGGTACGTGGGGCCACCTCTATTGATAGGCCAAACCCCCCACTACAGTCTGAGATGAGCGAACTGCGCGAAATGTTCCGACAGCAACAACAACAATTAAACCAGCTCACACAGACCATTGCTCGTCTCCAAACCCCGTACGTGCATGGTCGATCATCGCGTTCGGGCCCAGTTATATGTAGACGGTGTCAGCGCCCGGGTCATTATGCTCGAGAGTGCGATGGGGGCCGTCCCCCATCGCGCCTTCTCGAGCCTGTAGCAGGTCCTCCTACTCCTACACATGGACAACCGCGCTCTCCTCGGCCGGCGGAAAACTAGCTCCCGCCGGGTCGCAGGGTCACGACCTTGGCGGGGAGGTAATTGACTCCCACCTTACAGATACTGGTGGTTCATTCTCTCGCTTGATCTCTTCATGTCCACATTTGACCGTCTCTATAGGAGGAGTGTTAGTACCCTGTTTAGTCGACACCGGGTCAATGGTGTCTACTATTGTGGAAAGCTGTTTTCGTCAACATTTTGAGCCTTGGGGGCGGGACCGGTTGCAGGACTGTCAGTGGTTACAGCTTCGAGCGGCTAATGGGCTGGAGATCCCATACCTCGGTTATTTGGAGCTGGATGTAGAAATGTGTGGCAGGTTGGTTACGGGGTGTGGTGTCCTGGTGGTTAGGGATCCTCCTGGGGGGCTGAGTGCAGGCATCCCCGGAGTGTTGGGGATGAATGTACTTAGCCGGTGCTACCAGGAGCTCTTTGGCCAACACGGCGCAGCACTTTTTGATCTCCCTGTGGTTATGCAACTTCCAGGCGTATTAAGAGCTTTTCAGCATTGTCAGCACGCGAGCGAAAAAGACCACTCTAAGCGAGTGGGCAGAGTGCGGATGCGTGGGCGTAGAGCACGACGCATTCCTGGAGGCACCATTAAGTGGGTCGCTACAACCTGTTCGAACCAATTTGAGGGCCGGACTGTGTTGTTTGAGCCCCCCGAGTCTGGCCTTCCTGCTGGGCTTTTGGCGTCACCGGCCTTGGTACCCGTAAGTCGAGGTACTGCATATGTGCCCGTGGTAAATGTTGGGGCAGCTGATGTGGTGCTCCGCCCAACCACAGTGGTGGGGAGCGTAAAGGAGGTCTACTTGGTTAACCTGCCACAGGGGGTCGTTGAAGTTAAGGCCACGGTCGCCACAGTTCAGTCCCATAGTGCAGGGGGAGGGTCTTCTTCGCTTAACCAGATTGAGTCTCTGGACTTATCCGTTCTGCCTGTTGCAGAGCAGGATCAAGTTAGGGACTTCCTACGGAAGTATCAAGCAGTGTTCTCTTGCCATGAGGGAGATTTAGGTTGTACCCGACTAATCTCCCATGATATACCAGTCTTGGATGACGTCCCCGTGCGCCAGCGGTACAGGCGTGTTCCCCCTTCGGAATATGAAGTAGTCAAAACTCATATTAACCAATTGTTGGGAGCTGGTATAGTACGCGAGAGTAGTAGTCCATACGCATCGCCTATCGTATTGGTCAAGAAAAAGGACGGTAGTCTGCGCATGTGCGTGGACTACCGTCATTTGAATGCCAAAACTAGAAAGGATGCCTTTCCACTTCCCCGCATCGAGGAATCGTTGGATTCATTGTCCGGGGCCCGCTGGTTTTCCACACTGGATTTAGCCAGCGGGTACCTGCAGGTTCCGGTGTCGGAGCAAGATAGGCCAAAGACCGCATTCTGTACACCCTTCGGGCTATTTGAATTCAATCGTATGCCGTTCGGCCTCTGCAACGCACCAAGTACGTTTCAGAGGTTGATGGAGCGCTTGTTTGGTGACCAACAATGTCAGTCGCTTTTATTATATCTTGATGACATTGTTGTGTTTTCTACTTCAGTAGCTCAGCATCTACAGAGGCTGGAATTGGTCTTGGACCGTTTGAAGAGAGAAGGGTTGAAGGCAAACTTACAGAAATGCGCCTTTTTCAAACAGGAGGTAAGATACTTGGGCCATGTCATATCGGCTCAGGGGGTGGCGACTGATCCGGGAAAAATCGAGGCAGTGGCGCAGTGGCGTTGTCCCACGATCGTCTCCGAGTTGAGGACCTTCCTGGGGTTCGCGAGCTATTATAGGCGTTTCGTCGAGGGTTTCGCCAAGCTAGCGGCTCCCTTACATAGATTGGTAGCAGAAGTCGTTGGAGGTAAGTCAGGGAAAAGGAAGGGGCAGAGTTTAGTTCAGGTGTGGACGCAACAGTGTCAGGAGTCATTCGAGGCATTGAAGAGTAGGTTAATCTCTGCACCTGTACTGGCTTATGCGGATTTCTCCCGAGCCTTCATCTTGGAGGTAGACGCTAGCCATGGCGGCCTAGGCGCTGTACTCTCACAAGAACAGGAGGGGAAAGTGCGACCCATAGCTTATGCCAGTAGAAGTTTGAGGCCCACTGAGCGTAACATGAGTAATTACAGTTCCATGAAGTTGGAGTTTCTGGCGCTCAAGTGGGCCATGGTGGAGAAGTTCAGGGAGTATTTGTTGGGACAGAAGTGTATTGTGTTTACTGATAATAACCCCCTGAGCCATTTGACCACGGCAAAGCTTGGGGCCACTGAACAGCGCTGGGCTGCTGAGCTGGCTGCCTTTGATTTCGAGGTGAGGTATAGGTCCGGGAGGAGTAATGGCAATGCGGATGCTCTGTCCCGCCAGAATCCTATCAATCTGGGTGATGTTGAGGGTTTGGCCACCGGGATCTCGGTGCCTGAGTCGCTACAGCAAGCCATAAGATCAGAGGGCGTTGTGCAGGCCGTAGTAAACGAGATGACTGTCTTACCCAGCTATTCTGTTTCTGACTTGTGTGTGATGCAGGAGGGGGATTCCATCATTGGACCACTGTTGCAGTTTGGAGACGTGGCGCGCGTCCGGTGCCCGAAGAACGGCGCAGGCTGGCTAAGCCCGTTCTTACACTGCTGCAACAGTGGGACCGATTGGTGGAGAAGGAGAGTGTACTGTATCGGAAGATTTTCCGCCCTGATGGAGGGGAAGAGTGTCATCAGTTAGTATTACCCGAGGTAATGAAGCAGGAAGTTTTAGAGCAGCTACATCAACAGCATGGTCATCAAGGAGTCGAACGGACTAGTGAGTTGATTAGACGTCGGTGTTACTGGCCAAACATGTTCGCGGACATTACTCGCTGGTGTGCAGAGTGCGAACGGTGCCAGCTTGCTAAAGGGAGTCAACCAGTGGCGCGGGGTTACATGGGCCATTTGTTGGCGTCCAGACCTAATGAGGTCCTGGCCATTGATTTCACGGTACTGGAACCCTCTCAGTCAGGCCATGAGAACATTTTGGTCATGACTGACGTATTCAGTAAGTTCTCGATGGCAATACCTACCCGTGACCAACGAGCCGAGACAGTGGCGCAGGTTCTGGTTGAGGAGTGGTTCTTTAAGTTTGGGGTCCCGGGCCGTATTCACTCCGACCAAGGTCGTAATTTTGAATCGACCCTGATTCGGCAGCTCTGTGAGCTTTATCACATCAAGAAGTCCCGTACCACGCCGTACCATCCGGCTGGAAATGGCCAGTGTGAGCGGTTCAATCGCACTTTGTTTAACTTGTTGCGGACCTTGCCTGGCCCTAGGAAGAGGGACTGGGCCTCGTGCTTATCGCAGGTACTCTTCGGTTATAACACCACCCCTCATCAGGGGACGGGAGAGTCTCCCTATTACTTGATGTTCGGTCAGGAACCTAGGTTGCCGGTGGATTTTCTACTGGGTAATGTGGTAGAGCCCATGGCAGGTAGTGTGCAGAGCTGGGTTGTAGAACACCAAAAGCGGTTACGGGTCGCCTTTCAGGGAGCGAGGGAACGCCTGAAGGCAGCTGCGGATCGTCGAAAGGAACGACATGATTTACGTGTTCGTGACTTACCGTTGTCAGAGGGCCAGCTTGTGTACTTACGAGATCATTCGTTTAAGGGGCGGCATAAGATTGCAGACTGGTGGAGCCCGGTGTTGTTCCAAGTAGTTCGTCCTCCTGAGGTGGGAGGTGTGGTGTATACCATTGCACCAGTGGAGGATCTGAGTAAGGTCCGACGTGTCCACCGCTCGTTATTGAAAGCTTGTGGCCGGAACGGGGTCCTGCCGGACAGTCAACCTGGGGTTAGAGTAGAAGATCAGGAAGAACCGCAGGTAGAAGAGGTAGACGAAGTTGACTTGGTTGTACTTGTGCCAGAGACCCCTTGCGTTGGTCGAGTGACGGATCATCTGGCACGTGCCGATTCTGGGACGAACCGGTTGCCATTGGACCTTCCCTTCGTAGGTGTAGTTCGAGCAGAGTCAGGGGACCAGGTCAGGGGACCTGTGGTGGGGGAACCCACAGTGTCTCCTGGTCCCCAGGATGGTAGGGTGGTCGCTCCTCGCCGGACAAGCCGAGTTGGTGCTGGTCGGCATGGGAATTTGCACCACCTTCCCCGGACAGTAGGAGAGATAGGAAGTAGGGTCATAGTCGGCTCTGAGGTAACCACTGCTGGTATTTTGTTCAGACCTTGGTCATGAATGGTATTGGTGGCTCCGCATTGAGTCCATCGGCGGGGCGCCGATGAGAAAAAAGGAGGGGAAGATTGTAGCAGGAAGGGCTATTACCCCTCCTACTTCCTACGTCATCTTTTAGTGTTTGGCCAATGGCCAGGGTTCCGGTGCGTATAAGAGCACGAGTTACTGGTTCCTTGGCATGCGTCATTATCCGGGGTCGTGACGTCATCTATGCGCCCTGCTGCTTTCTGCTGAGTTCAGCGTAACGTGTTGCTGGTAAAGTTGGCCGAGGTTGTTTGTTCACTGGCAGTGCTGTTGGCGGGTCTATGGGCTTGTTTGGAGAATCGGATGTGGACATTTAAGACCGGTAAGAGAAGTATCTGTATGCGGGGTGAGTGATAGATGAAGTGTATGGTTCGCTTTGAAGAGGCGGGTAATCTGACTGATTTGTGTACTTAGTGTACGATTCATCGGCGCTTCAGGCCAACGAGCTTGTCGGAGATATTTGCTTCCATATATCGCATAGTCTGGGGATTCTGGGGCAGCGTGCTTGATTGTGAGTATACTGTCTGAGCGTAAGCCAAGGGAGAAGAACTCTCAGTGTAACATCTCTCTGTTTATCTTTTAGGCATCCGATAAGGACGATACCGACCTTCTGAACGAGTGTTATCTGCCCTGTGTCTCACCATAAAACTTCGTTTGCACTGTCCTTCGTCAACTGCTGTTCTGTTTGGATTCTGTTTGGATTCTGTGTTGATTCTGTTTTGTGTATGTACTGTTTTATTACGAGTGAGTCGTCTCGAGTGAACCATTCATGTGAACTGTTCAAGTGAGTCGCTTCAGGTGAACCGCTTTAAGCGGGCCATTCAAGTGAGTCGATCAGGTGCGCCGTTCAAGTGAACCCATTCCAGTGAGTCGTCCTAAGTGAGCCATTCGAGTGTACCATTTCAGGTGCACCATTTCAAGTGAAGGGTGACTCTGTGTCTGTGATATGTTTTGAGTTTGTATTCCTTTTTTTGGGTTTATTTCTTTATTTTGTGTTTTGCTTTAGACCAAATTGTCGTACCAGTGAGTTTTATGTATGTATATTTCTTTTTTGTGGTTGAATTTAGGTGATTTTGTGTTTTTGTTGGTTTTGACTAGCGACGATCAGGTCGGGACCAAGGAGTATAATTTTCATTATTTTGTTGTTATTTTGGTTTTGCATAACACTGCTCGGTAATCTTCTTTCTTCTGTTTGTCAGCAGGGCCTGGGCACCCGAGGGCAGACGAGAGAACAATTAGGTGATTTGGTCCTCACGTGTGCCGTGGTCCTCTTGGACATGAGTCGTGAAGTGTGTGCTGTGCTGGGGTGTGTGCACTGAATAGAGTACTCTTCATAGAGGTGATGCCTCGAGACTGCCCTTGGGTATGCCCAGGTTCCCCTGCCGTTCACCATATGATCTAGTAAATTGAAGAGTGATTGCTGGTCAACGCTTCTTATAGAAAATAACTGTTTTTAACAAGTAATAAAGTATATATATTTTTGTCAATCACCTATGTCTCTGACTCCAACTGTGATTAAGATCTGTGTGTGCCTTAGCGTAGATGTCGTGTTAAATTCTTGGGGCGAAATTCCCCAAGTGGCGTAGTCGGAAATCGTAAACTGAGTTGAGTGTGAGCATAAATTGTTGTTCCGCCCAGTGTCATATAAAATAGAGCTGCCGCTCCCGCACCACTTTGCCACACAACCTTGGGTCTAAAGTGGCTTAGAAATGCCCTAAAAACTGCTTGAGCGGCAGGTAAACTTTGTGAATGGCACGACAGACAGCACATCACCAAATTCTCAGCATCTCCAATAGTGTAAAGGAAAGAGCCAGTTGCAAAGAATCTCTATGGCAATGCTGTTAATTTGTGCTGTTATTAAAGCCCGACTCCGACGAGTCGAACATTTATGAGTTTCCAACAAATTCATGATGTAAACGACATACTCTCACGAGTCATGAGAAAAATATAACCTATCTCTCAAAAAGTACACTATCGCGCTGCGTTAAAAGACTTCCCTTATCAGCTCCACTTATAAAGCCGCAATCTAATCCTGTTAACATGAAATAAGCCTGCTCGCGAGCAGGTTCAACTATGACAGCAAGTCCAGGATGAGCGTCGAAGAACCAAACAATCCAAGATCATGCCAAATCGCCAACAATCAAATCCAGCTAAGTGAGTTAGCAACGTACAAAGAACGGGCCCTTGGATATTGGATAGGGGGCGCTGGCCCAAAAAAGGTTGAGAACCACTGATTTACGTGTATGTTAAAATATCCAACAATTAATGCTTTATCGACGCTGACCAATAGATCTGAGAGATAGTCTGCAAACTCTTTTAGGAAATCGGCGTAAGGCCCTGGGGGTCTATATACAGTAGCCAAGGCTAGAGATAATAGGGATTTCTTTCTTACATCTGAGAGCGTAACATTTAGTACAAGTACTTCAAACGAATTAAACCTGTGACCTGTTTTTTGAGTAACAATAAGAATATCTCTATAGATTGTTGCAACACCGCCGCCACGACCGATCAGACGGGGCTCATGCTTATAACAGTATCCTGGTGGAGTAGACTCATTTAGACCGAAATAATCATTTGGTTTAAGCCAGGTTTCAGTAAGGCAAAATACATTGATGTTATTATATGTGACTGTTTCATTTACAATAACTGTCTTAGGTGTGAGTGATCTAATGTTTAGAAGACCTAGCTTTTAGGTCTGTTTTGTTTTGTTCAACCTATGTTGTTACCTGAGTTAAGTTCTGTTTAGTCAACATGTCATCATGACTTTGCGTAAACATACATGCCACTTTCATGTCAAGTGGCGTGTTATCTATACGCATTTTGAGCTATCCGCGTGTATGTCCACGCTGAAACGAACCGTCATATTTTGCGTGTATGTTTTGCGTGAGTGACTCCGTGTGTATGTACACGCCGTTAAATGTCAGAGCAAAACGAAGGACATGTGCTCAACGAATCTGGGGAGCGATATTTTTTTTCCTAGGATGGTAGGGGAAGACTCATAAATGGTATTAACCAGTGACGGGTAGGTTTAGGGACGGGGTTGGGGTAGGTCATATATTTAAATATACAGTAATGTAACGTTAAGTCAACGGCGTTCATAAACACGCTGAAAAGCGATTATGCATGTCGATAGCACGCCAAAATTGGAAATACGAATTGGCGTGTCATACATTCGCCATTTCATGAGATCAGTCTGGTTTAGTTGACCCTTTTTTATGGGCCCAGAACTTTGTTTTCTGTGAATTAGTTGATTTGTAAATAAAAACCTATAATTTTTAAAAACATATTTTCTGACTCCTCACGCCTGCCAGCTTGGTCCCTCACAAATGTTTTTTTATATTAAATATTAATATTAAATATTAAATATTTTTTCAAATATTATTTATATATATATATATATATATATATATATATATATATATATATATATATATATATATATATATCTTATTTAAGAAAAAAATTAAGGGACAAGACAGAGAATTAATACATGCAATTGTGTTTGATTTAAGGACCAAATTTTCAGACCAAGTTAATTTAATTAATAAACTAATTATATAAAACTATTGTCAATGCACTACAATTAAACTGGTTAAATGCCTTTATTAATAAAACTTATTTAAAAAATACAAGGCTTAAGACATTTATTTTCCTTTTTAATGCAGGCCAAATCACACAGTAGTGAAATGGTTTATCTAGCCCCCCTCCCCCCCTCACACACACACACACACATTTTTGCTGTGAAAGTAGACTATTTTAAATATTTAATTTCAAATGAATCAATGAATTATCAGCATTAGTGACATTAAAGTTCAAAAGATCTTTTATTATTACCGGTATTTGCCGTAACACCAAGGAAAATGTGATTGCTAACTGAAGTCCAGTGATCCCCTGTCAGCGCGATTATATTCCGCTCCCACAAAAACAAACATCTCCTTTTCTTTTCTTTTTCTCGGTGTCATAGCCCACAGCTGCTGGATTTTTAACATAATGGTGTTTTTTGTTATATGTTGTTAGGTCGTACCTCCGGGATCAAGGTTAACTCCTGGATGCTGTGGTACTTTAGAGACAAACTTCGGTAATATGCAAATCCTTGCTGCTGACATTGCAGGCGACTTTATTTTTTATCAATGCTTCCATTAGGCCGTTTTTTATAAGTAATGTTAAATGTTCCATGGCCAGGTAGGCAGCGCGTTCTCATCTCCCCGATGTTACAGTCGAAGGGGGTCGCACACCGGACGAGAAGCGCAGCGCCACGTCAATGACAACTCGAGGTATCGCACACCGACACCGGACACGCACTTTATCAGTTTATGATCAGCAATATTGTTATGTTTAAGGACATTATGGAATTAAGATCATGTCTGTACTATGTTATGATTGTACTGTACAATTAAAAACAATCGTTGCTTGGTCTACGGTCTGAACACTATACCTCAGAGCGTCCGTTAACTGAATGAATTGAGAATATCACCTGGAAATCCGATAACATCTGCAATTTTCATTCAACCAGCTGATTTCTGTAAATGAATGTAAAACTAAATGTATATTGCAGCACAGGGTGAAGTCAGTATATACAGTAACGACGATTTGAAACAAATAAATGTACATTTAATATAAAAGTATGTAAATGGCGTTCTGTGGCGGTGCAGGGTTTTGAACAAGGTCAAACAATGGCGCCGGCGGTGTGTGTACACTCATAGAGAATAATGTGTTCGAATTTTAAAGACATGGCGCTGCGCGACGCAGCGCTGCGCTTCTCGTCCGTTGTGCGACCCCCTGAATGATGTCTAGAACGGCTCCGAGTCAAAGGTCAATACGGAATGGATTAATCTGCGTTATTTTTTTTAACGCATTATTTTTTCTCCGATTAATTAATCGAAATTATCGCGTTATTTTGACAGCCCTAATATATATATATATGTGTATGTGTGTGTGTGTGTGTGTGTGTATGTATGTGTATATATATATATATATATATATTTATATATATATATATATATATATATATACACTAAAAATGTAAAAAAAACTGTTTTCAACATGGATAATAATCATAAATGTTTATTGAGCATCATATTATAATAATTTCTGTAGGATCATGTGACACTGAAGACTTTAATGATGTAATGTAATGATGCTGTAAATTCAGCTTTGATCACAGGAATAAATTACACTTCACTATATATTCACATAGAAAACCGCTGTTTTAAATTGTAATAATATTTCACAATATTACTGTTTTTTTTGTGTATTTTTTATCAAATAAACACAGCATTGGTGAGCAGAAGAGACTTCTTTTAAACACATTAAAACTCTTACCGGCCCCAAACTTTTGAACGGTATATATATATATATATATATATATATGTATGTATATGCGATGAAGGGCTATATATATTTGTACGTACTGTCTTTAAAGATAATTATTTTTTTCATAGTATTGACACTTCAATACATTTTCATTGACACTTTATTTCTTGCTGAATTTATGAAATCATTTTAAATGATTAACAGGATAGACATCTGTCACTCACAGACAAAGATAATAATGTTGTAATCAGAAGATGTTTATTATAGAACACCAGAAAAGACAAACATAGGGAACCACAACCAATAGGTGACATGCAGGATACAGGATTTTTTAAAATACATTGGCATTGGCATTAACCTTAACATTGATATTGCTTTTTTTTTAATTTCTTTTAATCTTTTTATCATGTTTCTATGTACTCTGGATATTGGACAGCAGATTGAATAGGACTTTTATTTTGGTCTGGCGATATGACATCATAAAGCTGCGCCGTGCTCCTGCAACTGTTATTATTAGACTGAAGAAAGGTTTGTGGTTTTACGCATTTAAAGTGTTTAAAACGATACACGTCGATTTTTATAGTTTTTACAAGAGGTGTGGTCATGTATTTATTGAACATATCTTTGTGGTATGTTTAATGTAACAATATTGCGTTTTTGTGTGAGTAAAGCTTTTTCGAATGTGAGTAACAGAAAAGTTGCACGTCTCATTTCGCGCACTATATCTTGTATCTTCAGTTCTAAACACGAATTCGGGTTTTGTAAAAGCGGTGATGGAGAAACGGAGCTTTTCGAAACTCCGAGTCAATTGAATCTAATGCTTTGCCAAATGACTCACTGATTTGAAGCGCTTGAATCACCGCGCGCTGACGAATCCTGAAGCTCAAAACAGTAAAAATACAACGAAAACACAAATGTGATGATTAATAATGACAACTTTTATGAACAAATCGCAAATATTTTTTTGACAGCGTAATCTATTAAATAAACCATTAAATATGAAGTGTCTGTATAATCTATTTTATTATTTTGTAGTGCTTGTTTTGGGTGATTTTTGTCTGATCAGTTGATTTAAGTCCATTAACTCTCTCTCTGACTGACTCCCTCACCAGTGCGCTGAACTACTGAACTAGAGCTGATTGAGACGCACTCAGAGATTTACTGTGGATTTATTTCTCTTTCTGTTCATTATTCTCATCTTAAACAAATTTTTCAAACACACAGGAAAACTCCTGGAGAAACATCTGAGATTACACTATTATAAAGATGGCGTTGATTAAACAGGAGAGTGAAGACATAAAGATTGAAGAAGTGTTCAGCGTGAAACATGAAGATACTGAGGAACAAACAGGTTAGTTTCATTCGGTCCGTATTACAGAAATGAATGATAGTTTTGAAGAATGTATGTGTCCTAATTAAAGCGTTTTATTTGACATGGAGTGGGTCTTCTTATGTGGACAGACATTTTCGTTGAGATCACATGACCAGACAAATGGTGATAAAGTGTTTCCACATGAACTTAGTTCACCCAAAAATGAAAATTCTGTCAGTAATTACTCACCGACATGTTGTTCCAACCCCGTAAGACTTTCGTTCATCTTCAGAACACAAATTAAGATATTTTTGAAAAGAAAGTTTCAATTACAATAGTATGGGGTTAGAAATGTTGCATTATTCCAAATAAATAGATTGAGATTCACAAACAAATGTAAAGAGGTTCACAAAAATGTATCAAATTCGAAAATAAATAGATTAAGATCCATAAATCCAAAATCTATAAAACTCACAAATAAATATAATTATATTTGCAAAACATATATATATATATATATTTACAGATGTGTTTTATGTCACAAACACAACTCTGCCTGGCATTTATTTGTGAACCGCTTTCTGTGCATTTGTAAATCCCCTCACACATTTGTGGATTTTCAAACACTTCTAGCGTCAACGTGCAGACATATCCAGAAATAAGTGGAGTCCACCCACCGTTTCCTCAAGCCAATCAGATAACGGCCACATTGAGCTGACTAATCGTAGCACTTTCTCGCTACAACAAATTATTTACAATCAGGGTCTTGCCCTGAAATAACTTTGCTCATTCATCTGTGCATTGGCTCAAATAGGAAGTGTGATAGGAGGGCTATGGCCCATAATATTGCTTCAGTAAAATATGTTTAAAATTGGATGGAAATGGATTAAAATGGATTTCGTTAGAGTTAGTCAGACCAAGAGTGTATCAAGCCAAGACACATTTTTATGAGCCTTTGAAACTGCCAGAGAAACAGCATGTACATCTCTGTTATGGGAACAACGCGTTATGGAAGCGTCACGTTATTCATGGTAAAACAGAAAAGCATCAATAAGTTGCTGACTAATGATTAACTGGATTCAATCTCGTGATAAATACGCAGTTTGAGTAATAGGGCCTATAGGTGATTTTACTGTCACAACAGCTTTTCCACTTCTTCAGTCAAGTTTTAAATACGCAGCAGGTCCGTGGATCTAATGATCCATAGAGCATGACACATGTTTCATACATTTAAAATGGAAATGCCCAGCAGAAAAGCGATTTGCATTTATTTATCCGTTAAAACACTTGATCACACAATTAATATTTCATATGAATCAGACTTAATAATATGTTATTGTAAAAATTACTAGCTGCATCCAAAATAAATGCAAAGATGTGTTTTTTTCAGCATTACATTATACTGCCCTACAAAGGCAAAGCGCAGTAACTACATATTTGGTCAAAAATGAGTTAAGACTTGTAATAGGCCTTATGACATGTGTTCTGTCTTGTGAAAAAATATCTGGGTTAAATTATGTCCCGTTTCGGAGATGCATTACCACTAATCTACCCATAACATGTTTGACTGGCTTTTATAAAAAACTTTAAAGGCCTTTTTCTCAGTTTCTTTGTTTGCGTAGTTACTGCACTTTGCCTTTGTAGGGCAGCATAGGCTACACTCAAAACCCCAGTTCATGCTGTTACTGTACATCTTCAGTTATGGTCGTTTGGGCTGATATTTGGTATTCTACATAATATGCTATAGCTAGCTATTTGTCACCACGATTGTGCTTTTAAAAGACAAAATCATCCGTTTTGTCATTTCTTACACCGTGTCTGTCTACCCCGTGCAAGGCTGTCTACACTGGACAAAGCAAATGTGCAATAGTGTGTCCTCCGTGTAGTAGAGCTTAGATCGGGCCCAAAAAATCAAGCCCGACCCGAGCCCGTGCACGTTGTGTCCGAGCCCGACCCGGCCCGACACATTAACTGTAATTATGAGCCCGAGCCCGATTTAAACCCGACCATTTTTAATACGTTGGCCGTTATAACCAGGGGCGACGCCAGATCATTTTTTTTTAACGCAGGTGCTGAATGTATTGACAGGGGGAGCTGCGCAATTTATATAGGCTATATATATATATATATATATATATATATATATATATATATATATATATACTATTAATACGTGTGCAAAAATTGTGCACTTAATATTTAATATTCAATTATTTTAATTATCACAATGAAAGTTTAAATTTTATTAAATTGAACAAGCACGACATTCAGCATTCAATCAAATATTCTTAAAGATTCATTATTATTAATAATGATATCTCGACTTGTGTGCGTGCAACAAGCGAGAATGCCGAGAATTTATTTAATTTATGATGAGATGCTCCAGTTCATGTGCTATGGTGACCGCGGCTCGCCGGCGCCCGCATGTCATGATTATTGTCTGCATTTATTGTTTATTAAATCCAGGCAATCGGTTAATGAAAAGGTTATTAAAATTAAGATACAATTTATACAAAACGAAATTCACTTTAAAGAAAGGTTTCTACAAGACAAAACATAATGAAGTGGTAAAAATCATGCCAGAATCGATGGATCGCAAATGGATCCGATCCGAATGAAGGATATTGAAGGCTGACTATCATCCTTTCTGTCATGACAAGGCTGCATGCGTCTGTTCATCGTCGAAGTCCACGTTTTTTTTTGCTGTCATCATAGGCGAGCAGCGCGCCGCACTTTCACTCAACAAAACGACTAGTTTAAAATATTTCCATACCTCTGACTTTCCTTCATACTTGCTCAAAGTTAATTCTCCTATGTAATTTTTTTTTCTTTACTTCTTCAAGCTCCATGTTGCACTTAAGCTACACAATACAGCACAGTGTGCGAGTGGAGGAGACACTGCGCGTGACACGTGACGTGCTTGATCAAGGGCCCGACCCGACCCGACCCGAGCATAGTGGCGGGAAATAACGGCCCGACCAGGCCCGCGGGTCGGGTCGGGCTCGGGCTCGGGTAGAGAATCTAAGCTCTACCGTGTAGTTGCGTGTAGTAGAGATGCGCGGTTATAGCTGCGGATAAACCGCGGATCGGGCGGATGACGTGACGAAAAAAAAATATTTTAATTAAATTCGGGCGGGTGGCGGGCGATTTCTAGTCTCGCGGCTGTCATCAGCAGCACCTTGTATCGCCCAATCAGCGGATGGCGGGCGGGTGCGGTTTTGAAAATTGGTAAAAAACGTTGGTGCGGATGGATGGCGGACGGATGATGAGTTTTGTGATGCGGTTGCGGATGAAATAATAGCCCATCCGCACATCTCTAGCGTGTAGCCGCTACTTCAGAAGAAGAACGGGCATCCGTTTACTATCAATGAATTATCGTGTCGCACTGCTCCGTGTCCAGAGTGACATTTTTACGAATTATGCATATAGCCAGCACTAGTCGATTAGGAAGATTATAGACACGTCATATATCTGCAGGTAAGAAAACAGACGTCATGGGAAAAATGTATTAACATTGCAAACATGTTAGTTTTAGGTAAATCTAAGTCTTCGACTTGTCAATTAGACCCTCTACCTACTCCTTTAGTGAAAGCTTGTTTACCAGCCCTGTCGCCATTGATTACTAAAATTGTTCATGCTTCACTTGTTTCTGGTTCTGTACCTTCATATCTTAAATCTGCTATTATTACTTCCATACTTAAGAAACCAGGGGTTGATCCACTTAATTTTGATAATTTTCGTGCAATTTCAAATTTACAGTTTATTTCTAAAATAGTGGAAAAATGTATTGCAGTTCAAATTCATGAACATCTTTCTAATAATAACTTGTATGAACAATTTCAATCTGGCTTTCGTCCCCACCATAGCACTGAGACTGCTCTTGTCAGAATAACCAATGATCTACTGTTTGCAGCTGACTCTGGGCTTTTATCCATACTTTTCCTTGTAGACTTGAGCGCTGCCTTTGATACTTTCTCACATAAGATACTTCTTGACAGATTAGCTTCTATTGGTATTACTGGCACCTTTTTCACATTTTCATCATGGATAACACACTATCCTTTGATACTCAAATTAATAATATCACGCGGATCACATACTTCCACTTGCGTAATATTAACCGTCTCTGTCCCTTTCTTTCAAATAATAATACTGCAGTTCTTATTCACGCACTGGTCACTTCACGTATAGAGTATTGTAATGCTCTTCTCACAGGTGTTCCCTCCATATTGCTACATAAGCTTCAGTTGGTTCAGAATTCTGCAGCTTGTGTTCTATCTAGAACACCTTATACTGAGCACATTTCGCCAGTTCTTCAGCAATTGCACTGGCTTCCAGTAAAGTATAGAGTTGAATTCAAGATGCTTGTCGACTTTTAAAACACGTCTTAATGGGATACTCCACTTTTTTGGGAAATAGGCTCATTTTACAACTCCCCCAGAGTTAAACAGTTGAGTTTTAGCATTTTCGAATATCAGTAAGCAGACAGTTTCTGGTCCCATTGACTTCCATAGTAGGAAAAAAATATACTATGGAAGTCAATGAGACCAGAAACTGTCTGCTTACTGATATTCTTCTAAATATCAGAAAATCGGCTGAATGGATTCAAAAACGGTAAAACTCAACTGTTTAACTCTGGGGGAGTTGTAAAATGAGCCTATTTCCAAAAAAAGTGGAGTGTCCCTTTCAGACACATCTTTTTATACAAGCTTTTTTATAACATGTTGTATTGAGTTTTTAATGCACTTTATTTGTATGTGGCTTGTTTGTTGTGTGTATTGTCTTATGCAGTGACCTGTTTATTGCTTGTGAGGTGACCTTGGGTGTTATGAAAGGCGCCATTAAATAAAATGCATTATTATTATAGTTCTACATTATTGAAACTGCTACGGCAGCAGGGAAGATAATGGCCTATTTGCTTTTGACGCGCTGTGTCGCGCCGCTTGATGAACCTTAGTTTGTGTGTAATCCTGAGTTTATCCTGATGGAAATATAAAGAAGCCTTAAACTCCAACAATCTTTTGGAAACAGGGTGTTTTTAACCACACAAACAGCTCAATTTGAATGAAGCGCCCAGATTACAGCTCCATTTCAAGGGTGCAAAGATCTTCAAAATGAATCAGATTCAGTTACCACCCCGAGTGTAGAGCCTAACGTGATTGGTTGTAGCAAGAAGGTGCTACGATTAGTCAGCTCAATGTGGCCGTTATCTGATTGGCTTGAGGAAACGGTGGGTGGAGTCCACTTATTTGTGGATTTGTCTGCACGTCGACGCTAGAAGTGTTTCAAAATCCACAAATGCATGAGGGGATTTACAAATGCACTAAAAGAGATACACAAATGCGTGCAGTGATTTACAAATGCACAGAAAGCGGTTCACAAATAAATGCCAGGCAGAGTTGTTTGTAACATAAAACACATATGTATATATATATATATATATATGTATATATATGTATGTATGTATGTATGTATGTATGTGTTTTGCAAATATCATTATATTTATTTGAGTTTTATAATGGAATAATGCAAAAGTTCTAACCCCATACAATAGAAGCCTATGGAGGAGTGATCCAGCTCTCAGATTTAATCAAAATACTGTAATTTCTGTTCCAAAGATGAACAAAAGTCTTGCGGGGTTGGAACAACGTGAGGGTAATTACTCAAAACATTTTTAATTTTTTTTGTGAACTAACCCTTTAAAATGACCTGTACACTTGCATTATATGGACTAGATAGATTATTTATATGGATTATAAATCTCTGTGATGATACGAAGAAAGGAAATCATATACATCTGGGATGGTATGAGTGAGTAAATGATGAGAGAACATCTCTGGTTACTCACTTAACCGTAGTTCCTTGAGAGGAGGGAACGAGACATTGCTTATGGGGAAATCCATTTTCCTCGAAATGCTGAAGCCTGATTTGAATTACTCTTTTGCTTGCAAATAGCCAATGGCACCCGTGCCCTCGTCCTGATTGGTTGACGGCCTCCAATATAGGTGACGTCGGGCGCCAAAAACCTCAGAATCTTTCGATTTAACAAGAGCTATTGAGGCTGAAAAGGCTTTTCACACGGCAGTTTACGCAATGTCTCGTTCCCTCCTCGCAGAGAACTACGGTTACGTGAGTAACCAGAGTAGTTCCCTTATCGAGTCGGTCTCTCGACATTACGTATGGGGAACGTATAAACCCCCCGCCGTGTGGAAATTTGGCCGGCCCAGCTTGAACGAGCCCCTGTATGGCACAAGCACTAAGCACTCAGACTATAGCTCGCTAGCTCTAGGTCAGGTACCGGACCTGGTTGAAACACCCAGATGTACTCTGGCACAGAGCCAACTCGGCGTCGACACCATCAGTATCTTCCCGAACCCAGTTAAGCAACACCGAACTGGTGTGATATTGGGGGAAATGCAGCAAATATGTTGATGCTTTAGAATACTGCCGGCTTATGAACGCAGGCATAATAAATGCCCCCCAGAAAAGCCTGTTATCAGGGGGTGCTTCCCCACCGAATGGCCATCTAGCATGTCACGAGAGGTGGCGATAGCGGACATGTATACTTTATACTTAGCTGCAGCAGGAAGGTCAGAATAGTGGAAATATCACAACCCACAACCCTTTGGCTTACCATTGGTTTACCATCTGTCAATGCACCAGTTAGCAAACACCTTCCATTTCAGAGCGTATTGCGCCTCGTCGAAGGGGCTCTAGCCTCTGCTATCATTTGCAGTACTCACTATGACACTCCGCATTGATCGGCCACACATGCATGTCCCACAGCTCCGGGCTGGGGTGCCATATGGTGCCCCTTGCCTGGGATAAAAGGTACCTCCTCAGCGGGACTCGTCACAGGGGGAGCTGTGATTTGTTCACCAGTTCCGGAAACCACGACTGGTTGGGCAACTTGGGCACTACCAGAATCAACGCACATCTCTCTTCATTGCGTTATGAAAAGGCGTTCTGTCCCTGCTCTCCACGTCTGCGGCTGCGCTCGGTTCTGCAACCAGTGCTGCAGCAGTCTCCTATGCAGCAAGCCCAGTCTGCAGATAGAGGCTGCAGCTGCCATCAGACCCAGTAGCTTCTGAAACGTTTTCAAGGGAACAGCTCTTCCTTGAACGAAGAAGGCTAGTTTATTGCGAATGAACTTGATCCTCGGCTCTGATAAGCGCGCAATCATCGTGTGCGATTCCAGAAGGTGATCGACTGACACGGTTGAACAGGGTATCCGCGGGGTCTTGAAAAGTATTAAAAATCAATTTTGGGAAAATGAAGACCCTTAAAAAGTCTTATCACGGGTTGATAAAGTCTTAAATTTTGAAAGTATTTTTTCTGAATTAGCTGTCCAACAGTTCGAGTCCCAAAAACATCGTAAAAGTGTGTGAATTTAGTCATTTTTGTAAAAAAAAACGAACAAGTACATAAAAAACTAGGCTATTTTGGGTGCGTTCGTAAATTGCCTCTATCATGTCAATCACTGTACTGATTGCCTACACCAAACACTGATCCCTAAACCTACCCGTCACTGTAACCTAAACCAATGAAATCGGTTGCAGGGCGGGATTTCCGCTGAAGTTGTTTGGGGGGGAAAAAATCACGCGTATTACAACGCACCGAAATGTTTTAAGAGAAGGTTGGTGAACGCATGAACAGAATGGGGAAGTGCAAATTTGCAGCGTCCTGGCTGGAAATGCCGGACTTCAAAGAGGGGCTGCAGCCAGTCGAGGGGAATGTCAGGGAGGCATATTGTACATTATGCAAGAAAAAAATAAGTATTGTGTCAATGGGCATTAACTCGTTAAAGTCCCACATGTGTTGTGCTAGCCACAAAGCTAGCTTCTGTGGTAATCGCGTTGCACCACCACAACCTAGTGCCAACGTCGTTACACCACCGGCAGTCGCACCTGAAGCTACAGCTACGACCCAGGCTGTCTCTGCTTCCTCATCTTCTGCAGCCGACATCAGAGTGGCTCTGGGCGGCACAGTAACACTGCGTGCTGAGGTGTTGTGGTGTCTCCACACAGCGGAGAAACACCATTCACTGAAATCAAACGAAAACTTGGCTGAAGTTTTCAAGGCTATGTTTCCAGATTCCGATATAGCAAAGTCGTTCACTTGTGGCAAGGACAAAACTGGATACATCATACGATTCGGGTATAGTCTTTATCACAAACAAAAACTGTTAAGTTAAAAGTATCACTGATGTAAATGGTTACAGCTTGAAGTGGCGGTGAGGTATTAAAAAATATTGAGAAGGTCTTGAAAAAGTCTTGAAAAGCTATTAAAATTAACTTCAAGATTCCTGCATATACCCTGTCAAAGGAGTCAATAGTTCGCAAACCGGACATGTCATTAACGGACCACGGCAAACGTTGTATGATTATCCAGGCAGTTTAGGAAATCACACAAGATTTGTGTCACACAGAAAACATTTCATCACTGGATAGATTTTTTTTTGTTTATTGAAAGTGTGGTTTATGTCATCTGAATGTGTGGAACGCTTTTCAGAGAAGATAAGGCAACGTTATTTTAGCACATTTCACAACCAGTGGTAGTTCAGAAAAAAAAAAGGTCTTCCGACCTTTTACCATTGTGTATTCTCAAAGATATTCAGTCAATTCATTAATATGCTTGAGGGAGGGAGAGAGAGCAAGACAGTTTGAAGACGGTGAGAGCGCGTGTGACCGGGGCTTTCACTCTCTCTGCTCGTTCTCTGTTAAACAAGCACAGCAGTCAGTCATCTACATCACTCATCTACATCACTCACCGGTCAAATAAGGCTTTGGAGAGACAAAAATACGCTTTAGTAAAGCTGACAGAAAACAGCGCGCAAGTTCCAGACTTCTTGCGCTTGATGTTTAAACTGACAGGACTTGCAAATTGATAAACTCTCACACTATGATGGTTAAACTTTGCAATCAATCCGCGAATCACACGCGTTACGGGCCGGGGAGCTGCTGGCACACAGCCTACTGATCATGAATCACGCATCAACTACGATCCCTATACTTGACATCGCACATTCTGCGAACATACCTAGAAGGCCAAGAGAGGGAAGAGCTTGTGTAGAGGCCATTTAAAGTCTGAGAGAGATCCCACCTCTCAGGGTTGGCTCGACCAATAAGAAGGGGGGAATTTCCAAGCGGGAAATTCCTCTGTTGGGAGGATTTATGGCTGTCTCAGGTGTGGTTAGACATAGGCCTTGCTGTTTGTGTTCATTTATACTCAGATATTTCAAACACACACTGCATTCTATAAGAAGGTGATGTACACTAAAATGTAAGTCATTAAATGAGGATTGATTAGATAGGAGACACGGCACAGGTGAGGTTACATTTACTGTTGGTTCTATCATAAAATGCATAGTATCAAAGACATAATAGTATCAAAAGACACTACACAAGATCACATGTGAAAGATTACATCATTCACACAGTGTCCTGGGGTGCATGTTCATTTGCAGATAAGTTCGTCAATAAATGAATGCAGGAAAGTTTGTTTTAAGGGCTGTGGGTTTTTCCTTTGACCCCTTTTTCCATGTGACCACATTTTTTACAGCAATAAAACCAACTTATCTGATCGTGGTATCCAAGACCCTTCTTGCCCTTGCTGGGTGGATGGGACCATAGATTCCATAGTGAGTTTTAACCTGTTAAGCTTCACCCCCAATTTTGAAAAATCCCCAGAAATGGCATACCCAAACTGAAACAGATACAGTTCATGAACCATTTGTTCTAAAAGCACAAGTATGATCTCATTTGAAAGCTGACACCTGGCAGTTTATTGCAAATGTAGAATTAATTTGAAAAATAAATGTTATAAATAGCTTCAAAGTTTTGTCAAGTTATTAGAAATTTATTTTTATGAAATATTTTCATGAAAATAAAATTGAAGTTGGCCCTGTAGCAATCTAGAAATGCACTGCAGCTAAAGCCACATGTCTGACCATGTTATATTTAAAATCTGAAGATGATATGTCTAAAACTCTTTATTTAGTTAAATGTTTTTCAAGATCATGTCAAACGACTTTATTTTGATTAGACTCTAAAAAGCAAACTGATGTTTATTGTCATTTTCTAAGCATCTATTCAGTCTATTTTCTCTATTGTGTTGTGGTCTAAACGATCTCCATTCAGTGTCAGTCTCCCCTGCACACATTCACACCTCTCCAGCCTCTGGTTATTGCTCTAAATATGCTTTCTTTTGTCTGCATTATAATTACTAACGACTGGCTATTCACACTGTTTCAACCCCTAATCTCTTTTAGGGAAAGTTCTCAAAGTTCTCACCTTACATTTGAAACTATATAAAATGACCTTCTTGAAAAAAGAAGCATTTCAGCAAGCAGTCCTATTTAGAAATATTCATAAATATAACAGCTAGGTAGCAGGTGCACCAAGGGCTAGCTAGCATGTTAGCTTAGCACACCATCAATACACGACAATTTATGAGATTAAAACCATGTTTGTGCTCTAAAACTTACTTTATAGCACAAGTCGAGTGTTTTAAATAACCTTCTGTGCTCTGATTTGGCTTCAGATAAAAACAATCGGACAGAAAATATAGTATTTTATAGTATTCTTCACGATGATAAAGTCTATATCGATTAGCATTACATTATAAATATAATCTACTATTATGAAAATACCTGACATGGCTCGAAGAACACAGGTAAACCAAATATCATTGCAATCATGTTTATTGTCTTCAAAACATCTTTATCTGCATGTTACAGCGATCTCTGTTAGTGTTTACGTCGTGATGGACTTCCTGAAATGTCACATGATATGATTCTTCTTCGTGTTCCAAATTTGGACTGCATATGTGCACAGGGCGCCCTCAGGCTGCCTGTATGTATTGAAAACACAGTACATCAGAGTCTCCAGCGCTAATAATGATTAAATCGACGCATTTGGGTAGATATTCAATAAATATGATTCCTGTCTATATAAATCTGATGTAAACCTATGAGAATCTATCAATATTTCTCCAAATCTGTACACTTTTGAGCTAAAAGCCCTGATGGACGTTGTTTTGTCAAGCTCTGTCGTGACGATCTCACTGGAGTTTTTTTCTGAATGGAAGCGGCTGACGCTCATAATTCATATCAAAGGTATCGACTCATTTTTTGACTACATAACTCCAGACACAAATTAAGACATAACTGTCACTATAAGATTCTCAGAATACAATAGTGGTCAAATACTAAACCTTCAGTCTTATATCTTTTTAATGATGTATAGTTTGTCAAGGTATTAACATTGAATCTGATAGTAACTTTGAACGATTTAAAAAAAAAAAACGCTCAGAGCGCCCTCGCTCTGGCGAAGGTTAAGAGGTTAAAGATTTTTGTTAAATATAACAAATAATTGTCTAACTTGTCTGTCGTTACAGCATTTAATTTGTCAGCTACTTTTTGCTAGCCCTCTCTCCTGGCTTTTGCCCACTTTGAGGTGTTCCCTGATGTTTTAATTAAACTTTCAAATTCTGCATAAACTTCGACTATTAGCTCTTGCTCTGCTCGGAGAAAAACTGTGCGCTCTTTGGTTCTCTTACCGTCAGACAGAACAAGGTCTTCCAAACACCTCACATGCTGAGTTTCTGTTTTGCACAATTGAATGAGCTGGAGTTTCAGAAATTGCCTTTGTTTTTGTTTTACCTCCAGTGTAATGGAGGGATGTTGTGGTTGAAGTGTCTGACAAGCTGCCCAGCTGTAATGATAACCGATGCACAAACGCATTAAAACTGTCATTAACCACCAGCTGAAGAGCCCAAAACTGGCTACTGTGTCCCATTGCACCCATCCGGGAGAGTTTGTGCCACAATGTTTGTGAATTATCGTAAACGCATGCAGACACTTTCCCAGTTTAGTTAAGCTGTGAGGTTGTCAGCTGTGTGTTGCCATTAAACTGGTGTTAACTTTTATGTCTTTTTTCGATTTAGACCTGGTGCCACTGAAAGAGGAGAGTCAAGAACTGAATAATATGGAAGATGAACATCATGATTTCAAGACTGGAGAGAAATCAACACAGATGGAAAAGACTCACTCACGAAAAAGAGCCCACAAGACCAAACCTAACAGTTATTTCACTTGCCTGGAATGTGGAAAAAGTTTCAGTCAAAAACGAAGCCTTAAATCCCACATGGTAGTTCACACCGGAGAGAAGCCTTTCACAAGCCAACAGTGTGGAAAAAGTTTCAATCATAAACAAAACCTTAAAGACCACATGAGAATTCACACCGGAGAGAAGCCTTTCACCTGCCAACAGTGTGGAAAAAGTTTCAGTCAAAAACAAAACCTTAATGTCCACATGAGAATTCACACCGGAGAGAAGCCTTTCACCTGCCAACAGTGTGGAAAAAGTTTCAGTCAAATGCAAAGCCTTGAAGCCCACATGAGAATTCACACTGGAGAAAAGCCTTATAATTGCTCTCATTGTGAACAGAGTTTTGCTCATAAACACAGCCTTAATTCCCACGTGAGAATTCACACTGGAGAGAAGCCTTTCACCTGCCAACAGTGTGGAAAAAGTTTCAATCATAAACAAAACCTTACTGTCCACATGAGAATTCACACTGGAGAGAGTCCTTTCACCTGCCAACAGTGTGGAAAGAGTTTCAAACAAAAACAAAACCTTAAAGCCCACATGCTAGTTCACATTGGAGAGAGTCCTTTCACCTGCCAACAGTGTGGAAAGAGTTTCAATCAAAAACATAGACTTAAAAAACACATGAAACTTCACACTGGAGAAAGTCCTTTCACCTGTCAACAGTGTGGAAAGAGTTTCATTCGAAAATACAACCTTAATATCCACATGAGAATTCACACTGGAGAAAAGCCTTATACTTGCTTTCATTGTGAACAGAGATTTACAAATAAGGTCACACTTGTTTCCCACATGAGAATTCACACTAAAGAGAAAAGCCTTTCACCTGCCAACAGTGTGGAAAGAGTTTCACTCAAAAACACAACCTTAATGTCCACATGAGTGTTCACACTGGAGAAAAGCTTTACAACAGTTGAAAATCTTAGGTTTCACATTATCATTTAGGCCATCCTTAAAAATATTCTTGTTTGCCGTAACTCGACCAACCCTGTCAATTTAGGACCGACCCAATTATTTATTTATTTTTACCCTTTTAGTCCGAACGACTTGCCGGTTGTAAACGTGCGTTAAGACAGACCGATTTTTAAATTAAAAAAAAAAAAAAATGTAACTCTTCAAACAACTAATACAAATGCATAAAAAAATATGAATTATACTTTAGTAAGTATTGTGAATAAAATTGCCTAGGCTACATAAAAACGTAGGCTACGTTCTTTCTTTTAAATTAAACCTGTGGTGTCATCTATGATTATGTTTGCACCATTGGTTTACGCATGTCACACGCCTGTACGTTCACTTCGTTTCATTCACTGTTAATGGTTTGCGGTTGTTAACGATGGCTGCGGCTGCAGTAAATAAAATGTTCACGGTCACCGTTCAAAGTCATACGGGTTCGGGCATCATAATAAATCTAAAAAATGCATTAAAACATCTCGACACCATTTTAACTTGGCACGATGTTCTGGAAAATCTGTGCCCAGATCTTTTCCCATCCCTTCTCCCATCTAGTCTAACGGTGACCGTGTTGACTGACCTGAAATATGTTTTTCATTGATGTTATGGCACTCCACTCTGGTTAATGTCTTTCGAGAATTTTGCACTCCTGTTTGTCATTGTGCACAAAACTTAACGCCAATAAATCATCAGAAATATTGCTGACTTGTGCGGGTCTCAAGCGCCCTCTTTATATTTGTATTAATGCCTGTTAGTTGTCCGTGGATTTGCCTATATTCGGCGTTGAAAATGGAAACGTCTTTAGACATGGAAAATTGATTTTACAATTAATTCAATGAACACTTGTGTCTCAAAAATAGAACAGGATTTTTTCACAAAAGTGACAGCCCTAGAAAGCAACGTAACAGGTCTCTGATTTGTAGGTTGCATTGATACCTAGCGGTGGATGCAAGTAAAACAGTATAACCTAGTAACCAGTAACCATTGAAATCAAATATATATTTTCATATGATATATTTTTTTGTTTACTTTTCTGACAGTAAAGCATATTTAAAGCTATACAATAATGTTACCCTTGTCAGTGACGTCATGATATGCAAATGTTTAAATTCATACCTACAATACGTAATCACCATGACCAAAATTGTACTTTTTTTTATACTGAATCTTGAAAAAAAAAAATATAGACCTACCTACTGACCCTTTTTTTTTTTTTTTTGCTGTTACTGCAAACCAAAATATTTTAATGCATTAATAATGTCTTCTATCTGGACTTGACTATGGTTACTGTTGGGACTCATCTGGTGACATTTGAAAGATTGTTAGAGCTGCAGCTGCCTCACCACTGATCCTGACTAACTGCTAATTGCATCATGGGGGCTACTTCCAAGTAGTATTTGCCCATTGCAAAATGCGTCCGGAGAGCAAAGAGATAAAAAAAATGCAATGTCTTGCTTGAATCTTGGGGAAGGCATGCAGCGTCTCTCCATCTAGAATGAAAAATGTAGCAGGAAGCCACTGCAATCCACCAACATATACCTATCATTATTCATGCCAACCCCTACCTCCCCTTTGTGGTGGAAGTGGATGTCGCCACCTCAGGTATTGGAGCAGTGTTGTCTCAGCAGCAGAGGAATCTGTCCATACCCCTACTTCAAAAAGCTCTCCCCAAAAGAGCAGAACTACAACATTGGTGACTGTGAGCTTGCTATCAAGTGTTGAGCCACTGCTTGGAGGTCCTAGTGATCACAGACCATCGCAACCTAGAATTAGTAGGTTAGTAGAATTAGTAGGCTAATTAGAATTAGCAGGGCTAGTTGTGCATTGTTCTTCATGTGATTCGACTTCACTGTATTCGACCGTGCGTCCAAGAACACTATTGTCAAGATTACTCTCCTGACGCTCCCGGCTATACGTCACTTACACTTACCACAGTTCTCAAGCTGACCTATTCCCCTTTATCCCTTCATCACGGACACTATATCACCCCAGCACAGACACACAGTCAGCGTCTGGTCTCTCCATTGTATTACCCTGTAAAACTGTATGAGTAAGACAAAAGAAAGACTCTTCTTGAACAATTTGAGACTTCCAGTGTATTGTTTATCTGGATGTTCATGTCCTTTGTTTTCTCATCTTTGCTCTTACTCTCTGCAAGATTACAACTCTGTTACTTTCATTTAAATATCCTCTTCAGTTTCTGTTGTATTCCACCAGTACCTGATGAGTTGTGTGCAGTACAGCTGTGGCCAATATATTGGCAGTGACTAATGTTTCACACATTTTATTTTTAGATTAAAATTGCAGATTATATTTTTCACATGTTTCTATGGTATACTGGAAAACAATGGTTAGCTTTTCATAACTTTTAAAGGCTTTTATTAGCAAAAACATTAAATCTATGAAAAGAGTCTATTTACAGTGTTGACCCTTCTTCATAACCTCTGCAATTCAGACTGGCATGCTGGATATCAAATCTTGATTAATGGCGACTCATTCTTGCCTTATTTGTGCTTATCACAATTTCTGGGCTTCTGCTTGTCCACTTGCCTTTTGAGAATTTACCTCAAGTTCTCAATATGGTAAGATCTGGGGAGTTGCTTGGCCTTTTATATAATATAAACAATATAGATTGTTTCAAAGCAGCTTTACAGTGATAATAGGAGATTACAGTAACAGAGATTGTTTAGGCTTTACAGCAGCTCTAGAATAAAGTTATTGTCCAGCTAAAGTTAGTTTTGATTGTTTCACTTCCGTTGCAAAGATCTTTAGTTATTAACTTAGGGGGCGCTTATATGACCTTAAGGCCCATTCATTCGCACAACAACAGTGCCTGGTGGCTCGAGAACGCAAACCTTGAAATAGGTTCCAAGGTGAAAGCATTGAACATTTTTTAAAAACGTTATCATCTGCACGTAAACTTAAAAAACGCGAATCTCTGAAAACGCTGATAGCGTGCACGTGCGTATTCACGGGCCTTCACAGGGGAGAGACTAGTTGGCAATTCATGACTGCGTTGTCGTCGTATCCAGGCGCATGTCTTTCATCAGATCTGGGTACGGCTTGGAGCCGGCGGACTGCGATAAACAGAGAGACTAACATATGCGTAGATGCCATTCTTCTTTTGATGTAACGAGTACATCAGTATTTATGGGAAGTATTTCCGGTTCCGGCTGACCTAATCTATGAGTGTGACAGACACATAAGAGTGTGTCTGCTCCCTAAGTTTTGGTGCTAAATAGACAACGGATTTACCACCAGCAGTTGATTTTGATGTTCTAGGTATTAGGGATGGGCATGATTAATCGACGATCGATTATTGATCATTAAGAATTTTGTCGATCACGTTAATTTGTTGTCGATTAAACTAATGTTGGTTGCGTTGCATAGTGTGAGTGGAAAGTGAAAGGAATAAGGTTCCCCGGGCTGGCCATGTCAGTGCGGAGGTACCTGTGCATCCCGGCAACGTCAGTCCCCTCAGAGCGGGTGTTTCCGGCGGCTGGACTGAAGCCTTGTTTACACTCGACGCGTCCGCACGAGCGCGAAGATGCGCGCGGCAAAAATGACATCATTGTGGTATTCAGTGTTTCACAGGTGAGCGTGTAGAGTATAAACGCCTCGTCCATGCGTGCAGTCTGTGGAGACTCGCGCTGCAGAGCCAGGCGAAAGTATGAACAAGGCTTGACGGTCACCAGGTTGCGGTCGCGTCTGACCCCAGATCATGTCATCAACATGCTTACCTTTCTCAACAAAAATCAGTTGACTGGTGCAGAAGTTGTATGTGAGTTACTAGTTATTTTTTATGAGGCTTTAAGTAACCTAATTTGTTAAGTAGCCTAGCCTAATTGATTGTTAGGTAGGCTAATCTCTCTCACCCTCTTTCTCGACTCCGTGCCTTGGATAGTTTTGAGTTACATTTTGACAAAACCTGTCAGATCTAAGTATTATGATGTTATTGTTTAACATATATTTTTTTTTATTATTTATTATTTTGGAACAAACGAGGGTCTCTGTTTAAGAATACCAACTCGCAGCTGATGGTTCCGTTGCTTTAGAGCACCGCAGCGCATATCAAGTTTAGTTTAACCGAACGTCCAGTTTAACTGCCACAAGTTGATCATCTTGTAATAAAGATCTCATCGAGGAAAAACATGCTGTATTTTTGTATTTTTATTGCATTTTTAATTTATAAAAAGTTAAATAAATAATGAATTTGAATATAAAAATATTAATGATTAGTCAATCGTTAATTCTCCCGACGATCGACTAAGAAAATGTAATCGAATGCGCATCCCTACTAGGTATTATCAATAGGCCGGAATTTTTAGATCGCAACAGACGTGAAGGACTAAAATACGTTAAGAGCTCACTCAAGTACTGGGGAGCTAAACCATTTAGTGCTTTGTAAGTAATCAGCAATATTTAAAAATGTACACAATGTTTAATAGGGAGCCAATGCAGTGTTGACAGAACCGGGCTAATATGGTCAAGATTTAGACAGTATTCTAGGTTAATACGTGAGGAAGTTTTTTGTCCAATAATTAGAATCTCTGTTTTTTTCAGATTTAATGAATGAATGAGGCATTTATATAGCGCTTTCATATGTACTTCTGTACACCCAAAGCGCTTTACAATCATATCAGGGGTTCTCTCCTCAACCAGCACCAGTGTGCAGCATCCACTTGGATGATGCGACGGCAGCCACAGTACAACGGCGCCAGTGCGCTCACCACACACCAGCTATAGTTGGAGAGGAGAGAGAGTGATAGAGCCAATTCAGTGGATGGGGATTATTAGGAGGCCATGATTGGCAGGGGCCAATGGGTGGAATGTGGCCAGGACACCGGGGTTACACCCCTACTCTTTACGAGAAGTGCCATGGGATTTTTAATGACCACAGAGAGTCAGGGCCTCGGTTTAACGTCTCATCCGAAGGACGGTGCTCTTTGACAGTATAGTGTCCCCATCACTATACTGGGGCGTTAGGACCCATACAGACCACAGGGATAGCACCCCCTGCTGGCCTCTCTAACACCTCTTCCAGCAGCAACCTGGTTTTCTCAGAAGGTCTCCCATCCAGGTACTAACCAGACTCAGCCCTGCTTAGCTTCAGTGGGCAACCAGTCTTGGGCTACAGGGTGATATGGCTGCTGGCTCATATTTAAAGGTGGGGTATGTGATTTTCTTTTTTGACCATTTTTTCAAAATCACTCGAAATCCTATTTCTAACCCACTTACATCCACTGAGTTAGAAGCACTGAAATGAAAATTTAAAAATTGAATCAACTGTGGAACGGACAGGACTCGGAAAAACTCCAGCCAATCATTTTCAAGACCGTCTAGAATCATTGGACAGTCAGTGCGTCAATCAAACGGTCGTACCATACCCCCCTCCCCCATGCCCCTCTTCGAATGGGTGGAGTCAGGGAAAGATGGTAGGACCTTTTGAGTTGTGTATTTTCAAAATCTGCCGGCTGTTTTGCAAAATCACATACCCCAGCTTTAAGTAGTAGGAAATTACTAGTCATCCAGTTTTTTATATCAGCTATGCATTCCATTAATTTTGTGAATTCGCTAGGTGCACGTGGCCGCCATTTTGGATTTCTGATCAGCGAGTGTGCGGTTGGACACTTCCGGTTTCGCTTTACGCCGGTGCATGGAGCCGGAGAAAGACGAAAATTATCTCTTATAGTTGTTTATAGAATCAAGTATATCATTTAAAATACTACTGAGATATATATTACTATCACACGAGCAAATGGCAATTAAATGCATGGATGCAAAGTCAGATTAATGAATGAAATACAACTGTTCACGAACAGAAGATTGTCTTGGTCTCATGCTGCATACGCAATGAGAATTATGCTTTCTGTATAGAGTTACAACTACGATTTTATTTGATTATATCAGCAGACCTGATTTTGCGGGACACGAGGGAGAGAACTTGCTATTATTATCGGCTACTAATACATTACTTGCTATATAGGTGGATATTGATTTTATATTAGATGTATATTAGACTTTTATATTATTATTGAGATTATATTAGACTTTTTGCAGTGATGCTTTAAATTGCTAATAGGCTTTATAAAAATGTTAATGACGGCGCTGACAGGCGCTGTGAGCGTCACTAATAATATAAAACTAATTTTAACAGCATGGGTCTATTCAATCTAAATAATTAAGTGAAAATAATAATCCAATCAATCGCTAAAAAGCACATTTCCAAATAAGCACATAAATTCCATCAGGAAAGACTAAGATTAAATGCGTTCTTACCGGATTCATCTTGAATTTATATTTTTTTGTCTGATCTGGCAGCTTCGAGTAAGGGCTTCTCATTCATTGTCTGTACATCTCCTTTTTTAGGGTCACGGTAACTGTTCTCCCATTCCTTATACGAACAAGACGCCTTTTCTTCTCGGGAGCTCAATTTTTCTGTTGCAGTTTATTTTTTGTCATTTTCCCCGCTCTGACTAGAACCAATAATAACGGCTGTATATGTTCAGTGTTTTATCATTATTTATCAGATACAGTTCATGAACCATTTGTTCTAAAAGCACAAGTATGATCTCATTTGAAAGCTGACACCTGGCAGTTTATTGCAAATGTAGAATTAATTATGGTCATAATGAAATTTTTTTTTTTATAAATAGCTTCAAAGTTTTGTCAAGTTATTAGAAATGTATTTTTATGAAATATTTTCATGAAAATAAAATTGAAGTTGGCCCTGTAGCAATCTAGAAATGCACTGCAGCTAAAGCCACATGTCTGACCATGTTATATTTAAAATCTGAAGATGATATGTCTAAAACTCTTTATTTAGTTAAATGTTTTTCAAGATCATGTCAAACGACTTTATTTTGATTAGACTCTAAAATGCAAACTGATGTTTATTGTCATTTTCTAAGCATCTATTCAGTCTATTTTCTCTATTGTGTTGTGGTCTAAACGATCTCCATTCAGTGTCAGTCTCCCCTGCACACATTCACACCTCTCCAGCCTCTGGTTATTGCTCTAAATATGCTTTCTTTTGTCTGCATTATGATTACTAACGACTGGCTATTCACACTGTTTCAACCCCTAATCTCTTTTAGGGAAAGTTCTCACCTTACATTTGAAACTATAAAATGACCTTCTTGAAAAAAGAAACATTTCAGCAAGCAGTCCTATTTAGAAATATTCATAAATATAACAGCTAGGTAGCAGGTGCACCAAGGGCTAGCTAGCATGTTAGCTTAGCACACCATCAATTCACGAAAATTTATGAGATTAAAACCATGTTTGTGCTCTAAAACTTACTTTATAGCACAGGTCGAGTGTTTTAAATAACCTTCTGTGCTCTGATTTGGCTTCAGATAAAAAAAAAATCGGACAGAAAATATATTATTTATGGTGTTCTGCACGATGATAAAGTCTATATCGATTAGCATTACATTATACATATAATCTATTATTATGAAAATACCTGACATGGCTCGAAGAACACAGGTAAACCAAATATCATTGCAATCATGTTTATTGTCTTCAAAACATCTTTATCTGCATGTTACAGCGATCTCTGTTAGTGTTTACGTCGTGATGGACTTCATGAAATGTCACATGATATGATTCTTCTTCGTGTTCCAAATTTGGACTGCATATGTGCACAGGGCGCCCTCAGGCTGCCTGTATGTATTGAAAACACAGTACATCAGAGTCTCCAGCGCTCATAATGATTAAATCGACGCATTTGGGTAGATATTCAATAAATATGATTCCTGTCTATATAAATCTGATGTAAACCTATGAGAATCTATCAATATTTCTCCAAATCTGTACACTTTTGAGCTAAAAGCCCCGATGGACGTTGTTTTGTCAAGCTCTGTCGTGACGATCTCACAGGAGTTTTTTTCTGAATGGAAGCGGCTGACGCTTATAATTCATATTAAAGGTATCGACTCATTTTTTAATTACATAACTCCAGACACAAATTAAGACATAACTGTCACTATAAGATTCTCAGAATACAATAGTGGTCAAATACTAAACCTTGAGTCTTAGATCTTTTTAATGATGTATAGTTTGTCAAGGTAATAACATTGAATCTGATAGTAACTTTGAACGATTTAAAAAAAAAACGCTCAGAGCGCCCTATATTTCACCATGAATTCCCATGACATCTATTATATATATATATATATATATATATTATATATATATATATATATATATATATATATATATATATATATATGTGTGTGTGTGTGTGTGTGTGTGTGTGTGTGTGTGTAGGGAATTCATGGTGAAATATATATGGACTCTGGATATTGGATAGCAGATTGAACAGGACTTTTATTTTGACCTGATTATATGACGTCATAAAGCTGCGCCGTGCTCCAGCAGCTGTTGTGATTAGACTGAAGAAAGGATTGTGGTTTTAAGCATTTAAAGTGTTTAAATCGATACACATCGATTTAATAATTCTTACAAGAGGTATGTGACCATGTATTATTAAACATATATTTGTAATGCGCGTAATGTAACAATATTGCGTTTTTGTGTGAGTAAAGCGTATTCAAATCTAATGCTTTGCCAAATGACTCACTGATCCGAAGCGCTTGAATCACCGCGCGCTGACGAATCCTGCTGCTCAAAAGTGAAAAAAATACAACGAAAACAGACAACTTTCATGATTTGAAAATGTTTTCATGACGACGTAATCTGTTAAATCTACAAAACATTAAATATGAAGTGTCTGTATAATGTATTTCATTATTTTGTAGTGGTTTGTTTTGGGTGATTTTTGTCTGATATCAGTTGATTTAAGTCCATTAACTCTCTCTCTGACTGACTCCCTCACCAGTGCGCTGAACTACTGAACTAGAGCTGATTGAGACACACTCAGAGATGTACAGTGGATTTATTTCTCTTTCTGTTCATTATTCTCATCTTTAACATGACAAATTGTTCAAACACACAGGAAAACTTCTGGAGAAACATCTGAGATTCACGAGACACTATTATAAAGATGGCGTTTATTAAAGAGGAGAGTGAAGACATAAAGATTGAAGAAGTGTTCAGCGTGAAACATGAAGATACTGAGGAACAAACAGGTTAGTTTTACTCGATCCTTACTCAAATGATCTACAGAACTGTGGACAGACATGTTTGTTGAGATCACATGACCAGACAAATAGAGATAAAGTGTTTCCGCATGAACTTTAGAGGACCTGCACACTTGCATTATATATGGACTAGATGGATTATTTATATGGATTATAAATCTTTGTTGATCCGAAGATAGGAAATCATATACATCTGGGATGGTATAAGTGAGTAAATGATGAGAGAACATTAATTTTGGATGAATATTCCTTTAACTATCACCACAGCCCCATCAAGTACCTTTCACTAAATCTTCACTAAGATTCTAGCCCATTCTAAGATTATCTTGTCCCAGGCCCAGGCAAGACTGTCAGCTGGTCTGACAATTATTATTTTGATGTATTTAATGACATGATCCGTATTATTTCAAGTCCTAAACAAGTCAGTAATTTCATTAGACATGAGATCGCTGCAGTTAGCAAATGACAATAAGCCCACAATCCAAATGTTTAATTTTTTTTTTTCTTATTCTTTAGGCACACTGTAAAAAATGTACCTCTAAATTAACTGGCAGCAGTCCTGCAGTTTCATTACTGTATTCCAAGTTACATATTCTTTATTAACTTTAATAGTTATGTCTGTACTTGTTTACTATCTGTATCTGTACAAATAAACTGGTATTGTAATATTTAATTTAGAAGATGTTCCTTAAGAAGAAAAAAAACAGCTCAAGAGGGTATTTCTTTTATAGCACACAATTTATTGACCCAGTTTAGAGACAAATAATCTGAATGCTTAAACAAAAGAGCAAATCATTACTGAGCCATGTCAGAATCAGGCTAAGAGCATGCTAGAATCTTTAAATTGATGCAGATGTAGTCTGAAAGATAAAATAAAGGAAGACTTATGAACAATTTAGATTTACTTTAAGGAGAGAGCCAATGGGCAGACATTTTGAGCTTAAAAATGAGATGGCAGGCTTTTTTATTACAGCAGCATGGTACAATAATGCCTGTCACGAAAAAAGGGGTAAACTGCACATAACTCTGGGTTATTGTTTTTTCTAAAACCTATTTTAACAAAGTTAAACTTAAGAATGCACAATATCATAGACTTCATGGGTCATGAGCAGCATTCATAATCAATGGCAATGAGAATTATGAGCAATGCGAAACATGAATCAGGATAACCCAGGATGCTGTTAATCTGGGGTTTAGAAAACACCCAGGGTTAAACAGTTAAATAAAGCTTTAATTAGTCATTAATCCTCATGTCATTCCAAACCCATATCACTTCTGTATATCTTCAGAAAACAAATGAAGATATTTTAATAAAATCTGAGAACACTCCACTGACGGCCTACACAACTTGCACTTTAATGCTCCAGAAACGTAGAAAAGTACACAGTTTGGAAAGACACACACCACCTTAGTAATACATTGTAAAGCACATCTGAAATTAAAATTAAATAAGCTTTTAATAGCGTATTGTACATTTTTTACATGTTTTACATAAAAGATGGTATAATAACTTTAAAGGCAAGCAGGAAAAGAAATAGGTGTATATGTGCAAATAGGCTATATGCACGCATAAGTTCCGCATTTGACGCAAGGATGCTCTTCAGTTTCCGGTTAGGGAGATTAAAGCGGAGGAGAACCGAGGAAAACGGGATTATGGCAGAGTCTTCAAAATGTACTGTCCTCCCTCCCGTCTTTGAAACGAAACTTTCATATGTTTAGATGTAATTTAATTTTATATATAGTTATGTTTATTTAATATAATTTTAAAAAGAAGCATAAACACAATGAGGGGTGTCTGTTTTGTCTGTTTTTTTTACTAACGTTTCTTTAGTATAACCATGGAGTATAAAATTCAATATAAATTCTCGGTATTGCATTGGACTCTACGATCGGCAGAAGTTATCGAGCATCCTTAGACCTTCACCGGAAATACCGCCGTGCATAGAGCCCATTAACTTACCTAGATGAAATCCCATTTCTAATCAACAAGATTTTTCAGTTGAGAGGCAACCTTTGAATTAACCGTTGCAGCCTTTTATTCACCAGCTTGCCCATCTTCTATGGAAGTAAAATAATGCCAAATGTTTTTGAAACAAAAGCCTGTTGAATTGCACTACTTGAAAAAAATATGCATTGCATTAACCCTGCTTGTATTTTAATTAGGGCCTGGACTTTAACGCGTTAATTAACGCCAAAAAATATTTTAATCGCACTTATTTTTGCACCGCGGAACGTTTCTCACTGGATGAGTTTCGGCGGACCGATTATACTGGAGCACCAACTAGCGTCAGAAGCCCAAGAAGCTGACGGGATCGCGCTTCATAGACATGTTCATAGATCGCCTCGATCGCTTTGGTTGGCCCCGTGGATGGGAAATTTTGTTATAAAAAACGAACGAATGGAAGCGTCGATAAGAGCATGTTTGTGTGCAAGCTATGCAACAAGGAATTCGCTATTGCTATTAGTGTAGTGTTGCAATATGCTATTGCTACACTTAATGGTAGAGGTGTGCGATACCGCTAGATTTGGTATCGATCCGATACCAAGTAAATACAGGGCAAGTATCGCCGATACCGATACCAATATCGATACTTTTTAATAATTAAGGTGGATGCGTCTTCAACCTAAATCTAAATGAATTTTCATGACTTTTAATTTGTTTTTGTGATTTGCAATGTGGGTTATTAATCAGTTAAAATCAGTACTACAAAAGCTTTTGTTCAGAAACAACTTTTGGTTACTTCTGTTCTATTTAAATAAACAAAGTTACAAAATTATTACTTTACAAATATAAAACATGTAAAAACAAATTCTCTTTTCAAGTAGCATGTTAACAAAAAATGTTTCTCCTCTTTTGTGCACTTCTTTTCAGGATTTTTTTCTTAAATAAACAAAGTAACAAAGTTTTACTTCACAACAAATATTATAAAAAATGTAAAACAAATACTCCTTGTAATAAGATATAATGAGAATAAAATAACGTCATATTTCCTCCTCTCTCCGTTTCTGCAGCTCTACATTTTCTGGTCTGTGATTTTTCATATGTTTGTACAAATTAGTTGTATTGCCACTGTATTTTAAAGACTTTCTACAAATGGTACAAGTCGCTGTTGTCTCATTTTCGGCCTGAAAATACAGCCATACAACACTCCTCTTTCTCTCTGCTGCCATTCTCCGTCTTTGACAGTGCTGCTGTAGAAATGCGCGGTTGCGCGCGCGTCTGACTGACTGCTGGTGGTAGGTAGCGCGCTAGTGGTGAGTCACGTGACGGACGGTACAACACAGGAGAGGGGGAAGAGAGCAGAGCACTCTTTGGAGGAAGATTACAGAGAGCTTGCTAAGTTGCCCTGCTCTTTGACAGCAGCAGCATTTTGACAAACACGGTCAGGTAGCAAAAGGAGAGAAACTGAAACTTAAGTATCGATATTTTCACGTTGGTATCGATCAATACCGATACCAACGTTGGTATCGATATTATCGATATTAGTATCGATCTGCCCACCTCTACTTAATGGCAAAAATTGCACTGCTCTGCTGGACTTGGTTGAACAAAAATAAACAATATGTTGTTGCTTAAGCTTATGTATTCAGTCATTATTCAATGGTATACTAAAAATCCATGTGAAAAAAATGACTTCTCACTGTTCTCAGGTCAAATATTTATGCGATTAAAATGCGATTAATTTCGATTAATTAATTACAAAGCCTCTAATTAATTAGATTAATTATGCATTGTATTTTTAGGGCTTGCATTTTTATGGGCTGAAATTGAGCATGGTTGAATATTTAGGCTGTGAATATTTCAATTCAAAACATTTCAAACACATTTTCATTAGTACATTTCAATAATCCATTTTCACCGTTAATATTTCACTTCCAAAATATTCAAACTGATTAAAAATACAACCTATAATATTCAACAGGCGGTTTTCGGTCCATTTTATTTCGTTTTGCAAATTCGCTTCCTAGGGATGCTCATTTCGGTTAATTTTCCCGACCGACAACTAGGGCTGGGCGATAAAACGATAACGATAATTATCGCGATATAATTTTTCTCGATAAAACGATATCAAGAGGTCGATAAATGTTCGATAATGTGTATGCGCCAAAAGCGGAACGAAACTCATTTGAACCGCGCGGCGCGCGCCACACGGAGCATTTATCCGCTCGGCTCAAAGTCCAAACAGCAGCGCGAGGCCGCGAGCTCACTAGAGCAAGCAGACGCGTTTATACGCTTATACTCTGTCTCGCTCACGAGCTCCAGTGAGAAGCGCTTGAGTTCAGCGAAAAACACAAATGTCTCAGTTTAAAGGCAGATTGAACAGCGCTGACAAACAGGAGAAACACTGTGCGCAACGATACAGTCAGAATCTGAATTGATACTGAATAGGGCTGTCACTTTTGTGAAAAAATCCTGTTCGATTTTTGAGACCTAAGTGTTCATTGAATCGATTGTAAAATCGATTTTCCGTGTCTAAAGACGTTTCCATTTTCAACACCAAATATAGGCAAATCCACTGACAACTAACAGGCATTAGGACGAACGTGAAGAGGGCACTTGAGACACGCAGCGCCCACAAGTCAGCAATATTCCTGATGATTTATTGGCGTGAAGTTTCGTGCACAATGACAAACAGGAGTGCAACATTCAGGGATTGAAATTAACACCCTCAACTCGCCAAATGCGGGTAAAAATGAACTTTGGCGGCTAACGCTGTCAAATCAAGAGGCGTGCGTCTATGTTTACTCACTTTCTTTGCTGTGGAAGTTCGTGTAAGCCAAATCTGTGTGGATTCAGCGCAAATACGCAACTCGTGAGTCCTCGTCATAGAGATATACACATCTATGAGTCCTCGTGATATATTAAATACAGCGTATTGCGCAGAATCTGCACATTTCTGGCTTACTTGAACACACACGTCACTAAGCAACGGCTCTGGCAACAAATAACGGCGCGCTTGTTCACTTGCCTTGAATTAATAGCGAATATTAAAAAGCATTTGGTTAACAGAAAAGACATTATTATTTTCCAAAATCCTACATGTTCTAATGATCTGTTCACCTAAAACACATTTTTGGTAAAAAAAAAAAAATACATCAAAAAAGGCCGTTAAAATCGATTCCCTATTTTCGTTTCGATACTTGTTGTTGGTTGGTCCGATCGATTGTGCAATCGATTTTCGAACGTAAAGTGACAGACCTAATACTGAATCCATTTAGCCTACCATGGATTTACTGTAACGTTAGCCTATAGTAAAATTAACTGCACCATGAAATGTGGGATATACATATTGAATTGCATTATATTATTAATGTAGACAATGTATTAAATGACTAGTGGAATATAATTACAGTATTTAATAATGTATTTAACTATTAGGCTACAAATACCATAGAAACCATAAAGTTACATTTTGCCATGCTAGTGAGGTGCTAAGTTATATATGGCCTATGCCTGGTTTAATCTGTGGTTATCATTATCTAAATGCATGATACTGGATGACCAATGGTTCATTTTAATAAAACTCAAACAGTCAGAATATTACATTTTACCAAGTAAAAATGTGGTCGTTAAATATTTTTTTAAAAACAGATGTTACTGGTTTTGTTAATGAACATAAATTTAACATACCGTAATTTCCGGACTATAAGCCGCAACTTTTTTCCCACGCTTTGAACCTCGCGGCTTATACAATGACGCGGCTAATATATTGATTTTTCCCGCTTTCAAATTTTTTTTTCTTAAAAAAAAAAAATTCTGTGTCGTGCTCAGTTTTTTGCCGCTTTAATTAGATCAATGAAATTGCCGAACGGGTTAAGTTCAAACAACTTTTTTGTTTACTGTTTAGATTAAATCGAGCGCGCTCAAACGTCCCATCATTCTCATAACGGTAGTCATTTTGTCACCCTCATCATGGCAAAGACACGTAGAAACGCATATGATGCAGCTTTCAAGTTGAAGGCGATTGATCTGGCTGTTGGAAAAGGAAATAGAGCTGCTGCACGGGAGCTTGGTCTTAATGAGTCGATGATAAGACGTTGGAAACAGCAGCGTGAGGAATTGACTCAGTGCAAAAAGACGACTAAAGCTTTCAGAGGGAAGAAAAGCAGATGGCCCGAACTAGAAAATGAGCTCGAAGACTGGGTCAACACACAGAGAGCAGACGGCCGAGGTGTTTCAACTGTGCAGATCCGACTGAAAGCCAAAACAATCGCCACCGCAATGAAGTTTGAGGATTTTAGAGGTGGACCATCGTGGTGTCTCAGATTTATGAGACGTAAAGGCCTGTCCATCAGGGTACGGACGAGTCTGTGCCAGCAGCTCCCTCCCGACTACGAGGAGAAAGTTTCAAACTTCCACAAATTCACTGATGCAAAGATAGTGCAGCATTCCATTGGCCCGCACGACATCATAAATATGGATGAGGTTCCTCTGACATTTGACCTGCCTCTCACTCGGACTGTTAACAGGAAAGGTGAATCATCCGTCACGCTGAAAACAACTGGGCATGAAAAAACGCACTTCACCTGTGTTCTGAGCTGCACGGCATCGGGAGAAAAGCTTCCACCGATGGTGATTTTTAAACGCACAACGATGCCAAAAGAAACATTCCCGAGAGGAATTGTTGTGAAAGTGAACAAGAAAGGATGGATGACTGAAAGCCTAATGCACGAATGGCATACGGAGTGTTACGGCAAGCGACCGGGAGGATTCTTTCACAGGAACAAGGCATTGCTCGTTTTGGACAGCATGAGGGCCCACATAACAGATTCGGTGAAAGAAGCCATCAAGAGGACCAACTCAATTCCAGCTGTGATTCCTGGGGGCACAACAAAGTATTTGCAGCCACTTGACATCAGTGTGAATCGTGCATTTAAGGTGGCGCTCCGTGTTCAGTGGGAGGCTTGGATGACAAGTGGGGAGAAATCCTTCACTAAAACGGGCCGCATGCGAAGAGCAACTTATGGTCAAGTCTGCCAGTGGGTCCTGACAGCGTGGAGCATTGTCAAAAAATCCACTATCATCAACGGGTTTCGAAAGGCTGGACTGTTGCGTGTTGAAGAGGGCACAGCGGGGAATTTGCCTCCGGATGAAAGTGACGAGAGCGACAATGAAATCGATCCAATATCGGATGAAGCAATTCTGAGGCTATTCAACTCCGACACCGAAGGAGAAGACTTCAATGGTTTTAGTGCACAGGAGGAGGAAGATAGTGAGTGACCAATGACTTTCTTGGTAGGCTACTGTTTACTGCTATTTTTTTATTTTTTGTTACAAGCCGTGTTTCGCTAAAGCCTATTTATTTTTGTGATAAGCCTGGTTTCGTTAAAGCCTAACGTTATTGTGATAAGCTGTGTTTCGTTAAAGCCTATTTATTTTTGTTACAAGCCTGGTTTCGTTAAAGCCTGTGTAAAGTCCATTTGTTTCAATGTACCGGTTCAAGGTACCTGCGGCTTATATACACGTGCGGCTTATTTATGTTCAAAATAATATTTTTTTTAAAATTCAGAGGGTGCGGCTTATATTCAGGTGCGCTCAATAGTCCGGAAATTACGGTAGTAGTAGTATTAGTTTGAGTTAGGATGCAGATTTACTGTCAACTCACTGTCAAATATGCATTTTGAGACAAAACGTAATATTAATATTGCAGCCTGCACTCCAGTGCCAACTGTGCTGAAGAAATATGTTTCTATTTAGATATTTATTTTAAGGAAAAATTACAAATGTTTGAATATTCTACCTCAGATTTGTGAAATGTTCTCCTGTTTGGCAAGTGTTTGTCATGATATGTTCTGACAATAAAGAGTAGTTTAAAACCATAATTAACGCTCTGGTTTCTACAACTTTCACTTAGAAGCAAAAATCTGCCTTTAAACTTGAAAGAAATAAAATTTTGACATTTATCGTGATAATTATCGATATCGACTGATATAAAAAAAATATCGTGATATTTTTTTTTGGCCATATCGCCCAGCCCTACCGACAACCACCACTCGTTAATCGATTATTAACCGTTAACTGATAAGAATATATTGGCATTAAATAAAAATAAAATTGACGCGTATCTGTGACCCATTAAAAATACCAAAAAAATATGTTTTTATCAAAGGGTTTATTTAACGTGCAAAGTGCGAACAGCAGCATACAGAACAGATCAACAACAGAACCTGGATTCAGATCAAATTTCCACGCACCGGCCGCATTTCTGACAGTGACAACAGAGAAAAACAGAATAAAATAATATAAATAAAAAACATACAATAAGCCTACAATAAATATATATATATATATATATATATATATATATATATATATATATATATATATATATATATATATATATATATATATATATAGCTTAAATAATTAACAAATTACGATGGCAAAAAGAAAACACTGAATCAGTTTGAAGTGTTGAAAATCTGGCTTTTGTTTTTCTCCATCAGACTAAAAAATAAAATCAATCAAATATCAAATAAATATAGCAGGCCTACCTCAATCCACAGCTTGTCTAGTTATTATTTTAAAAAGTAGCATTACAGTCTACATGCTGTTATTGTGTAAGTCTGGAGCTCAGCCTGAGGACTGTTAGACCCGCGGCAGAAAACACCGTCTCCGATGGCACAGATGTTCGGGAACACAGAGATAACGTCTCGCTGGAATGGCCAGCTTCGGGAAGCGCCTTTCATTTGCTTGTGGGTGTTTGCTAAGCAAGTGATATTGCATTGTAGGCTACTAGCACTATTGCTTTATTTTAATACCCCGTAGCATATTTTGCAAGTAACTTTGTCGCCCTTTCTGTCCACATAGTAGCTGCTACTATTCCCTCGCTTCATTTTGCTTGCTCAGGGAGAATATGTCTGTTCGCGCGTGTGGTTGCGCAACCCGCATATCGACGCGCCGCAGTGAGTTAACAAATATTGGCTATATATAGTATGTTTTTTATTTAACCATGAAGCAAAAATATATATATATATATATATATATATATATATATAAAAAGCTTTTAAAAAAAAACAAACAAAAAAACGTTTAACTGATAGTATTAATCGGTCAAAAATTTTACTTTCGGTTAACGGTTAAATATGAGCATCCCTATCGCTTCCACAAATTCAGGGGTTCAAATTCGACATTAAATTCAACGTTGACATCCAGGAACTGCAGGAAAAGCAGTAGATTACCGAGCATAATCTCCATCTGCTGTTAGTCGACCTCACCACCAGGGGGTGCAAACGTGTGTTGTTGATGAAGATAGAGCAGTTAGAGCAAGCCATTCATTCATAAAAACTGTACAACAATTGAGCATGCATTACGTTTTTTGTGATGATTATCTGGGTCAGTATATATGCGGAAAAGATGATAAAGGCACAAAAGCTGTTTTTTATGTTTCATTCATTAACTTCATTGTTACTTTCCCTGTGTAGCCTATAGGTATGTAACGATTCACTCGCAACCGGTCGAAAATTTATAAAAATGTGTGACGATTCAAGTAGGTTGAAATGTTAAACGAATCGCGATACACGTTTTAAACAGCAGGGGCGTTTACTGTAGCCTACTGTAGCCTACTGTGAAGTTGTGAACCGCTTAACAGGCACAATAGCAGCAAACACACACTGGCGCGAAGCTAGCGAGTGTTTTCACTTCATTCATGGAACTTGAGCTTTTGTGAGCCACGCACTTCATGCTGTCCGAGTTACGTGCCGTGTGTTTGAATTCTCTAGGAGGAGTATTTCAAATTCCATTGCATGCGTTTTCCAAACAACCCTTAATAGACAACTTCCTGTTGGGCTGGGGTAAAAAGTAAGAGCATGAAGTATATATGAACCGATGAGATCTATATGTGTACCGAGTTTCATATTATAACATGCAAGCGTGTTTGATTTATGGACCAAGATTTTTTACCACTTCAAGGGGCGCTGTCGAGCCCCCCTGCCACGCCCGGGTACCAGCTTCAGCCAGGCTCTGATGGCCGCGGGTTCTGACCCGTGTGCAAAGTTTCAAGAGTTTTTGAGCACGTTAAGTGCCCCAAAAGTGCCCAAAAGGTCGTAAGAAAAATAATAGAGAAAAAATAATAATAATAATAATCCTAAGGAAAACAATAGGGCCTTCGCCTTTTCAAGGCTTGGGCCCTAATAATAATCCTTAGGAAAACAATAGGGCCTTCGCCTTTTCCAGGCTTGGGCCCTAATTAAAGTGTCACACCTCCAGAGACTCCAATATGCAACTAGCCAATTCTTTTCAAGATTTGCCTTTGAGAAGACTTCATTGTAAAGAGATGGTTCACCCAAAAATGTTTTTCTGTCATAATTTACTGCTGAACACAGGGATATATTTGGAAGAATGTTTGTAACCCAAAAGTTAAGCCGCATTTCCACCGCAGGAATATGCTGATTGGTCGAGTTCATGCCACATTTTGATTGGTTGATTCCATGCAGCATTTTATTCAACCACCATCTGTTGCGGTGCGTGCAGTAACAGTCGTCTGCTATTCAAATCCACAATGGAGTTTAACAAATACGACAGATGGACCAACGACAAGGTTCAGGCTTTATTAAGCTTAAATTCAGAGGATGAAATCCAGTGTGAACTGTAAAGTTGTGCGCAGTCCTACGTCACCGGACTATTTGCCTAATCTTCACGGTACTGACCGCGGTGGAAACGCAACAGGTCTTAAAGTTCCTAGGACAAATTGTTCCGGGTAATTTTGGTGGAAACGCAGCTTTAGTAAAGAAGAAAACAAAATTCTCACCTCTGCATGCATTAGACATTAGAAGCTTGATATGCAGGTGTGCCATCTCTGTGTTTTCAGGCTGGGACAGGACATCCTTCACCTTTTCATTCTTTGATTTGTTCTTGAAGTACTCAATGATAGCCTTTCCACATTCTTTCATGGACATCTCAAAAGCATTCAGAACATCAGTGTCAGTGAGCAACTTGAAGTGGGCACAGATAGACTGCTGGTGGAAGAGGGATGGCCACTGCCTCCTAATGTCTTCAACTGAAGGTGCTGGTACGGAATTGAATTGCTGACGCAAAAGACAGAATGTAGTCTCCATAAGAGTTTTTACTTCTGCTCTCTCTACACCACCAGTTCCCTCATGGCAGTAAATGTCCTGTAGACGTTGACGTTTAGACTCGATTGTCTGTCTCTTCAGGTGGAAGCTGTGGTTCAAATCTGTTAAAATGTTCAACTCGTGTCTTCACTTGAATTAGAAGTGATGTATATCCCTCTCCTATTAACGAGCCATTTGGAAATTTGTCTCCAAATGTGTTAGGGTACTCCCTTAAAATCTTTTGACACACTGGGCACGTGTTGGTCAAAGTTCAAACTTGTTCATCTCGTCAATTAGCACTCAAACCATTTGTCTCCTTTCTGCAGGTTTAGGTCTTTTTCCTGTAGAGATTGCTGTACTGATGTCAGGAGGCATGTTGTCCCAAAGGACTTGAAAAGTTTCAGCCCACATCTTGGAAATGCTGGGCATTTGTGTAGAGGTCAGGCTTGGTCTGGAAGTCTCCGAGTTGGATGCAAGGCAAGACCGGCTGTGTGTTGCGGTTGACGGAGAAGATGAAGGACACACTGATGGAGCTGGTAGTACTTCTAAATTCAGAGTAACATTCTCTGTTTCTGAAAGGATATAAAATATCACAGCACAGAGAAAAAGTAGTAAAGAGATTTAAATAATTAAGTAATATTTTTGATTAGCTTCAAAATATGCTGAAAGTACAAGAAGAAATGTATACATGACAAATTCCATTAAAAGATTTCAAGGGCTTAAAGTATAGACAATAATTTAGTTGATGTTTTTTGTTGGAAAAAAAATGTACACTGAAATAGATCTTTTAGGTTCTAGATCTAAAATAGGTTTACCTCTAAACAATAACAGTGTTTTCTAGATGCTTTGAAAAAGACTGCAAAGAAAATGAAACGCTTCTATCCTCTCTAATGTGAGTTTTAAGATGCTGGTAAAATCTACTCAGTTTCACACCTGACTTGACACAAGTCAACATGACATGTTAATTCAAATGAGGTAAATGGCATAGATTTGTGTTTAGATGTCCCCTATTTGTCTCGATAGCAGTGAGTTTTGAAAGCTGAGAATTCGCGACATGAATGTGAACGTGTCTCACAAAAGCATTTAAGTGAATTTCCTGTTATATCGATGACTTAAAGGGATAGTTCACTTTGAAATTAATTTTTGGTATGTTTTAGCTTACCTCAAGGGCATCCAAGATGTAGGTGTCTTTGTTTCTGCAGTAGTTTCAATTTTGATGTTTTTATGTCAAACCGTTCTTGTCTGTCAGTCAATATAATGCAGGTATACGGTCACCACCTCAAAGAGCATGCACAGAGAAGTCCAAATTAAACATGATTTAATGACTCGTAAATGTAAGTGCACGTTGATGGCCTAAGACACGAAACGAGCGGTTTGTGTGAGAAAACGAACAGTATTTATATCGTTTTTACCTTTTGTAAACAGCCATGTCCAAGTGATCTGAGGGCGCGGGCGCTTCGGTCTTTTCCGGAAAGCGAAATAAGACGGCTAATTAAAATGGTACTAATTTGCATTTATCCGGGATGTTTAAACCGTCGTAAAAGAAAACAATAAAAAAAAAAAACAATTGTATGAGTGACGTACATGCGCGAGAGATCACTTCCGGCGCTTGCCGGAAAAGACCCAAGAGCCCGCGCCATTACACAGGATGGTGTGAAAAACATCCAGTATGCGGCAGTCCTGTGGGCGAAAATGCCTTGTTGATGCTAGAGGTCAGAGGAGGATGGGCCGTCTGATTCAAGCTGATAGAAGAGCAACTTTCACTGAAATAACCACTCGTTACAACCGAGGTATGCAGCAAAGCATTTGTGAAGCCACAAAATGCACAACCTTGAGGCGGATGGGCTACAACAGTAGAAGCAGGGACGTGCACAGGAATTTTGAGGGGCAGTTGCTCTGACCTGAAAAAAGCCCCCCCCCCCCCCCTCCCCCCTCACGGGCTATATGAAGGACTGAGAATAACAGGGTCTTTATTTATTTATTTATTTATTTATTTATTTATTTATTTATTTATTTATTTATTTATTTATTTTTATTTTTTTTCCTTATTCTTTATTCCTTATGTAGCTATATGTAAAGCGACCTTGGGTCCCGTGAAAGGCGCTATATAAGTATAAGTTATTATTATTATTATTATTATTGTTATAAAAATATATACACAAAGAAGAAAAAAACTGAAATACAACACTCAATCACCTTAACTACTACTAATAATAACACAGAAAAACATGACTTGAGTCATGAAAATCCCAACATCAATATCCCTATCAATATCCTCTCACACTCCAGTAATATTTCTGTGAATTGAATTAATCTTGCACTTGTTCATATTTTTTGTATTATGTCTGAATATATTCTGTTAAATTTTGCCCATACAAATTGCCTTATCTGACTGTGTTTATGTCCAAACTCAATGCCTCCTATTATGGTCTTATTATTATTTATAAAGATTACAAAACGTCAGAGATGACAGGTGTATGATATACAACTTTGTAAACAGTATACAAAATGAATTAATAACAATATGTTAAATGTCACCAAAATACACATGAGATTAAGAGTTCCTCATATTATTCTTTATTGTTTTTTTATTATTATTGTTTACTTATTATTATTATTATTTTTTATCTGAAAAGAAATAATCTGGATTGAATTGACAGATGGGGGAAAACTCGCTTCTAATAAAAAATAAAAAACGCTTAGATTTCGGGAAAAAATACAATGCTTTTTTAACCTTTTGGCTTCCCGTACATTCAGTTGTGCTTCTTGCATTCTTGCATTCTTCTTGTGCTTCGTATGGTAACTGGGCAACTACTGGTGCGTTCAAGTCATCTCGTATAGATCGTATTTACGAGTTGAACGCACTTGAACGCCACCACAATGTCGTAAATACCAGTGGGGAGCTCGGGATTTTCTCTAAGCCCCGATCTATCCGAGTTGTGGGCGTGTCACTGAGAAACATGGCGGAATACCACAGTACTTTAATATTATGCAGTGATATTGTCAAGGTTTTCTTATTTATAGCGCAGTTACGTGAATTGCCTGCACAGAATATGATGGCATTATAATATAACAATGCAACATGTAACAATAAAGTTGGCAGTGGCTTCATAAATTAATTAAAAACATTAAAAAAAAAAACAAAGTACATACGATGCACATTTATTTGTTCTTCATTTCCTAGAACAAGCTAGAGTTTAAGAACCTAACTGGATTTTTGTGTAATTAATTAAGAGAAAGTACTCCGCCATCTTCCTCCGACGAAAGTGACTTGAACGCACTGCCGTCGTTAACACGACTTCCCACCTCGTAAGTACGAACTTCCCCAGGAGGACTTGAACGCACCATACGCATGATTTGTTGTATGATTGAGTCGCGTGCAGCGCTGCAGTCACGTAAACAGAGTTTGCCCTTCCCCTACTGACTTTCACTTTCGGTGCACGAATGGAACTTGAATGAGGCTTTGCGATTTTATTCTGCATCCATTGTACGGTTTATTTATTTATTTATTTTTCCCCTCGGAAGGGCAACGTGAGTCGAGAAGGGCATATGGGCAGTTGCCCGGGCAACCTGAGCAACCCCCCTGTGCACGTCCCTGAGTAGAAGACAGTTGAAGACTGGAAAAATGTTGCCTGGTCTGATGAGTCTCGATTTCTGTTGAGACATTCAGATGGTAGAGTCAGAGTTTAGCGTAAACAGAATGAGAACATTGATCCCTTGTGCCTTGTTACCACTGTGCAGGCTGCTGGTGGTGGTGTAATGGTGTGGGGGATGTTTTCTTGGCACACTTTAGGCCCCTTAGTGCCAATTGGGCATCATTTAAATGCCACGGCCTACCTGAGCATTGTTTCTGACCATGTCCATCCCTTTATGGCCACCATGTACCCATCCTCTGATGGCTACTTCTAGCAGGATAATGCACCATGTCACAAAACTGGAATCATTTCAAATTGGTTTCTTGAACATGATAAGGAGTTCACTGTACTAAAATGGCCCCCACAGTCGCCAGATCTCAACCCAATAGAGCATTTTTGGGATGTGGTGGAACGGGAGCTTCGTGCCCTGGATGTGCATCCCACAAATCTCCATCAACTGCAAGATGCTATCCTATTAATATGGGCCAACATTTCTAAAGAATGCTTTCAGCACCTTGTTTAATCAATGCCACGTAGAATTAAGGCAGTTCTGAAGGCGAAAGGGGGTCAAACACAGTATTAGTATGGTGTTCCTAATAATCCTTTAGGTGAGTGTGTGTATATATATATATATATATATATATATATATATATATATATATATATATATATATATATATATATATATATATTGTAAAGAACCTAGCTCGGGTTTTTGGGGAACGTGTATACAAAACTTATTGATTCATAATCAATTATTGCATACGGGTCTGCTTCAGATGTACATAGATAATTAAAACATAACGAATTATAATTAACTAAGAATGTACATCATATGCAGATGGGCTATATTGATTTTCAGAATACCTCAATAGACTTAAATGCACTTCAACTAATCAGCTCGTCCGCCGAACTGCTTTGTTTAATACTCTTTATCAATTCTCAAGGAGGTTTTTTCTTAGTTTAAATTTACTAATCAAATTAGTTTACTCAACAATATCAGCTCATAGCTTTAAGATCACACATGAAAGAGGCTTTGTTCTATGATCAAAAAACAGAGACAATCATGTATATAATGGTTTAATAAAATGAACTAGAATATATAACTACATTTAACATAGATATAGAATAATGAAAGTAAAAACAGGAAGAAAGAGAAATGGAAACACGGGAAAACACAATTACTATCTCAGCTGAACCTTAGGAGCCAACAAGGAAAATACACACTTTAAACATATTTAAATTTAGATGGAACAATACTTGCACTGTATGGACCTTTTTGTGTTGCTGGGAAGTTCAAAACGTCCTAAAGGTACGCTATGGAAGGAAGTCCTTTGGTCCGGAGGTTAGAGGACTGATTAAAGCATAAAGTAGGCTACGTGGTTCGGTCTGGAGACAAGAACTGAGCACTAAGAAAATTTACTGAGCTAAATGCAAAGTAAAACAAAAGACGAGAGAACAACAAACAATACCTAAGGTAACACTTAACAGAAGAATGACACGAAGGAAGAGAGTGAGAGACCAGTGTCCCGATCTTTTAAAGTGAAAGTTCACGCCCCTTCAGGGAATAAAACCAATCGCACCTCACAGATTTTGGCGATAGTGGTCTTCTTTTGATCGTACCTTACGAAGTGATCGGGGTGACAGGAGGATCTCTGGTGAGAATCAGTTAGGCTGTAAAGGTGCCAAACGTTAATTAAAACTCTAGACTTGCTGGCGCTAGCTGGTGAGTTAGATTTGGCCGGGTCATATGTTGTGGGCGTTTTATTGCCCATTTCACAAGAATGTGTGTGTGGCGTTTCAGAATTAGTGAATTCCTGATTCCCCGTTCATACTCCTATATATATAAGTGAAACACACCCATGCTAAAGTTGACTAAAAAGAGGAATAAAAAATCATCTTAATGCCTTAATTTAAAAAAAAATGAGGAAAACTCCAACCTTTAGGGACACCAATTTTCTTTGTGAATGAATAATGTATCGCAAATAATTAAATTTTCTTCCTTAAAATACAGGGTGCATAAGTCTGGACACCCCTATGTTAAATTCCCATAGAGGCGGGCAGATTTTTATATTTTAAAGGCCAGTTATTTCCCGGATACTATACATCCTGATAAAGTTATCTTGGCCTTTAGAATTAAAATAGCCCCACATCATCACGCACCCTTCACCATATAGACATGGTTTTATTTCAGTTAGCCTAATAGCTGGTTTGATTTGCATTGAGAGATTATCTTATGGAAAGTACCCCATGCTAATCTCTTAGTATTGTGTAGGGTATGTGATGATGTGGGGTGATTTTAATTCCAAATAATAATAGCCTATAGCATGCGGCCTGTAAATCGTTAAAAAGGAACACTTCAGTACACTAGTTGGGGACTAAGTTGGGTATTTTTTAGTTCCTCAGACCGTAGTTCCTATAACTTAGTAGCTCTGCATATTAACTGTTTTCCTCCAATTGAAATCACTATTTATCACAATTTATCACAAATCCAATTGAAATGACTATTAATCACTATTCAGCGATCTCGTCCAGAAGAAAATGGCATCGCTGAGATTCGGACAGCAATAAGACTCTATATCTGTTTCCATCGGCGCACAGCGAGAGCACTGACACCAGTCCGCCACAGCGAGAGCACTGACACCGGTCCGCCACAGCGAGAGCATTGACACCGGTCCGCCACAGCGAGAGCACTGACACCGGTCCGCCCCAGCTCGAGTCTGGCCGGGCTCAGGTCTCGCTCCGACCGCCTCTTTTTCCTCCATCTCCCGCAACTGTTTATCGCTGTATTGCGGCTCGTAAAGGTAGCCGCGAGCATCAGATTCTCGCAACAGATCTTCGAAATCCCCTTTCTGCCATTTCGACTTCAAAACTACCTTCCCCCATCGTGATTCGCCTACTATACAAACTTTCTACACAGACCAAGAGGCAAGAGCCTGTTAGCTTAGCTTCTACAGAAAGATGGCTGACACGATCTTTACATTCTGTGAGTGAGATCCCGCCCCATATGGGCATGGTGAAAACATGCGGAAGACTGGCTGTAGTCTTTAGCCTCTGGCACAAAAATCCTCAGATGACGCAAAATGACGATATTTTTTTCCAGACAAAAAAATATTTTTTCTCTCATATCAGGGGGATATGAGGGGGGGGCGGGAAGCACGGTAATTCGAAAATACTACTGGTTTTCTACTGATACAAAGCTTAATGCTAAATCCTGAAGTATCCCTTTAAGACAAACATAACGCATTCAACCAGCTAATTGCTAATGCTTGTTAAACTTACCTGTCGTTTTGTTTGCCTCCTGCGCTCTGCTCTTCTATCTTCTTCCATCATATTACTTAAGATCATATTACGCTGGAGCCTTCGTCTTCTGTGTTCCTCTGTACAGAACTCAAGCATTGTCTTTAAACGCCGCCGTTCGTACTCCGTTATTAAGGTCCCGGCAAGGAAGATCAGGAACATTCCGATAGCCTCCTCCATGCTGGTTTGTTGTTGTTGTATGTGGCTGCACTACGTCTAGTGATGACGCCATAAAGACCGTCGCCGTGCTTGCGTCACTCCCTTACCCCTCCTACCAGTTCCTATGGCCACTTGGCCAGTGCGAACGCAAACAGCAAAAACGAGTTTGGGGGAGAGTCGTTCTTAGAACTGTTTAGAAGTGGACAGTTCCTATAACTAAGTTCCTGTAACTTCTTGGTCGGAAAGCGGCTATAGGCCTTGCTGTTTTCTGTCGATTTATACTTGGATGGATGTATCAAACACACACTGCATTCTATGAAATGGGGATGTAGACTAAAGTGTAATTAAATGAGGATTGATTAGATAGGAGACACGGCACAGGTGAGGTTACATTGACCGTTGGTTTTATCATAAAATACATAGTTTCAAAGACATAATAGTATCAAAAGACACTACACAAGACAGTAAATCATTCACACGGTGTCCTGGGATGCATGTTCATTTACAGATAAGTTCGTCAATAAATGAATGCAGGAAAGTCTGTTTTAAGGGCTGTGGGTCTTTCCTATGGCCTTTACTTTTTCCACGTGGCCACATTTTTAACAGCAATAAAACCAACTTATCTGATCGTAGTCATGGTAACCAAGACCTTGTTCTTCTTGTTGGGGGGATGGGACCATAGATCCCAGAGTGAGTTTTAAAGATTATTTGTTAAATATAACAAATAATTGTCTGATTTGTCTAAGTCGTTACAGCATTTAATTTTTCTGCAACTTTTTGCTAGCCCTCTCTCCTGGCTTTTGCCCACTTTGAGGTGGTCCCTGACGTTTTAGTTAAACTTTCAAATTCTGCATTAACTTCGACTATTAGCTCTTGCTCTACTCGGAGAAAAACTGTGCTGTGTACGTCGCTAAATACATCAGACATCAAATCGTAGCTTGTCAAACAAAGAACGGACTCCTGGCTTCTTGCAGCTTTGTTACCATTCGGTCATACAGAACAAGAAGTCTTCATGCTGAGTTTCATCTTGTTTTGCACAATTGAATGAGCTGGAGTTTCGGAAATTGCATTTGTTCTTGTTTTGCCTCCAGTGCCTTGCATGTAGGGGTGCTGTGGTTGAAGTGCCTGACAAGCTGCTTAGCTGTAATGATAACCCAATGCACAAACGCATTAAAACTGTCATTAAGCACCAGCTGCAGTATATGTCCAAATCAGGCTACTGAGTCCGATTGCACCCATCCGGGAGAGTTTGCTGCCACAATGTTTGTGAATGATCATAAACGCATGCAGACACTTTCCCATTAAGTCATCAATTAGTTAAGCTTTGAGGTTGTCAGCTATGTGTTGCCATTTAAACTGGTGTTAACTTCTATTTGTCTTTTTTCACTTTAGACCTGATGCCACTGAAAGAGGAGAGTCAAGAATTGAATATGCAAAATGAACATCATGATTTCAAGACTGAAGAGAAATCAATCATGAGACTTCACATTGGAGAAAAGCCTTATACTTGTGGACAGAGTTTCAATAAAAAACAAAACCTTAATGTCCACATGACAGTTCACACTGGAGAAAAGCCTTTCACTTGCCAACAGTGTGGAAGGAGTTTCAATAAAAAACAAACCCTTAAATATCACATGAAAATTCACACTGGAGAAAAGCCTTATACTTGCTCTCAATGTGGACAGAGTTTTGCATATAAAAGCACCCTTAATTCCCACATGAGAATCCACACTGGAGAAAAGCCTTATACTTGCTCTCATTGTGGACAGAGTTTTGCACATAAATGCACCCTTAGTTCCCACATGAGTATTCACACTGGAGAAAAGCCTTATACTTGCTCCAAGTGTGATTTTATATGCAAAACTCAGTTTACAATGAAAGTCCACCACATGAGAATTCACACTGGAGAAAATCCTTATAATTGCTCTCAGTGTGGACAGAGTTTCAATAAAAAACAAAACCTTAATGTCCACATGAGAATTCACACTGGAGAAAAGCCGTATAGTTGCTCTCATTGTGGACAAAGTTTTGCATATAAAAGCACCCTTAATTCTCACATGAGAATTCACACTGGAGAAAATCCTTATAATTGCTCTCATTGTGGACAGAGTTTCAATAAAAAACCAAACCTTAATTTCCACATGAGAATTCACACTGGAGAAAAGCCTTTTACTTGCTCTCATTGTGGACAGAGTTTCAATAAAAAACAAAACCTTAATGTCCACATGAGAATTCATACTGGAGAAAAGCCTTATACTTGCTCTCATTGTGGACAGAGTTTTGCACACGGTAGCACCCTTGATTCCCACATAAGAATTCACACTGGAGAGAAACCGTTTATTGGAAGAAAAAAAACGTTCACATGTGATCAGTGTGGAAAGAGTTTCACACGTAAAGTAACCTTTAATTGCCACATGAGGATTCACTCGGGAGAGAACAGTTTTATATGTCATCACTGTGGAAAGAGTTTCAGTAGTAAAAGTAGCCTCAACACTCATATGAGACTTCACACTGGAGAGAAACGTTTCATCTGTAAACTGTGTGGCAAGAGTTTTTCACAAAAAGGAAATCTCAAGGCTCACACCAGTGCTTGCACGGGAGAGAAGCGGTTCAAGTGTTGAAAATGCTGTCTTGCTGTGAAATGGCACAATGTAACTGAATGTTTGTACATAAAACTGCAAAAACTGAATGAAATAAACGCATTACACTGCATTATTTGCTTCATTTGTAGTAAGAGAATCCATTGGTAATGTCTTCAATCTGGACTTGAATATGGCTACTGTAGGGGTTCATCTGGAAGTTTGTTGGAGCTGCAGCTGCCTCACCACTGATCCTGACTCACCTGCTAATTGCGTGAGGGACTTCTTCCAGATAGTGTTTACCCATTGCAAAATGCATCCGGAGAGCAAAGAGATGAGATAAATGCCATGTTTGCTCGAATCTTGTGAGAGGGATGCAGTTCTTGTTCTTCAACCAGGCATTCATATAAATTTTTTTTATCTTACAGTTACTTTAAATCCAGCCTCTAGTTCATAAACGCCAGAGGAGAACTGGGGCCCGTTCTTCGTACATTGCTTAAAACATCCGAGATCAAATGAGACTTCTAAGATGATATCATCGTGCTAATCATGATCCGGCTAATTGGGTTCTTCGAACACACCTGTTGTTTATGATTAGTATCGCTGGATTGAGTTATCTGAGATAATTGCACATTCATGCGTTGGTTTAAAAGGGGATATATATCGATAGTAGAAACAATGATCAGGAACGCTGCTATTGGCTGTTCAGCATGGCCACAGAACGCACCCAGTTTTTCTCCCAAGGAGAACAAGAGCTTTTAATGAGCTTTCAAGGTTATGCCGAATTGGAATCTTTAATTAAAGGGTGGTTCGGAATTTTGGACATCAGGCCTCATTTCCAAGTGAGCCTTAGTGTTATCTATCAGTAGATACATTTTTTTTTAAAATTCATCCAGTCGTCCCAGTTGCGTAGTTGGCCGGTGCTAGGTTAGCGCGAATCAATGGGACTAGCTTTAGCATGCCATAAAACAGTTTTACCCACTCCACAGTACACTAAAAGCAAATCAATTATAACGCCAGACTATTGATGTAAATATCTGTTGAGAGAATAATCTTAGAAATCAAACTACTCAATGTCGTTTGACATATCAAAATATATTTGAATGATCGAATTACATTTACAGGAACTAGTTTCTTAGCAGCGGCGGAATTTTACTTTGCTGCGGGAGTAGTACTGTGCCGGAAAGTAAACACAACAGAATCACGCTACGTTACAGTCGGAACGAGTAAGTTAGCTGGTAGTAGCCTCAATTTTGAAAAATTCGATCAGAATTGAAAGAATTGGAAAAATGGTTATTCACTGTAGTTTTAGAAATTGTACAAATAAACCAAAAAGATGGTCAACAAAAAGTTTCCACAGATTTCCAGTAAGAGATCCAGAAAGGAACCAACTGTGGCTTCTTGCTGCTGGCTTGGATAAGGAGACACCGACAGAGACACTACTAAAGGCCCGAATTTGTAGCGATTATTTTAGATCAGACGACTTTGTACAAAGTGGTCGAAACGATTACAAATCACTGAATTTGAATGCAGTTCCAGCCGTCTTTCCCGATGCACCAACAGCTACAGATGAACAGGTAATAACTTTTGTTAGGCTAACCTCTAGCTAATGAAGCTATTCTTTCATAAATGATAGATCGACACTGACAACGTTAGTGGAGATAACGTTACAGTTCAAGGCATTGTGGAGAGTGACACAATAGTGTAACTAACGGTATAAACGTTATTTATTGTATGAATTGGTCCAACAGTCTGTCAAACATTGTAGGGCTATTGTCTTTACAATCCACTAAAGTTGTTTATTTGTCTTTATGTAATGTGTAGCAATACATTATATTTATATATGTTATTGTTGTTGTTATCTGCAAAGAAAATACAGGAGATGTTCACTGTACCACAGTCCACCCCTAAAAAGGACTCCTCTGGACCAGAATCACACAAGGAGTCAACTCAGTGTTCTGGTGCACTGAAGTTTTTCATCAGCACTCCAAAACAGGCAGCGCCACGGTCTCGGAAACAGCGTTCTTCATCAGGGTTCTATTTTGCCTTCCGTCCTCTCAGACATTTGAGCCAAAGTGAGGTATTTGTTTGAATTTATAGGAGTGTTTCATTCATATTGTAATCTTTGTCAACAATTGTATTATAATGACGTTCATGTATGTTGTATAGAATAAACAATAGTTCAGCATTAGCACAAGTAAGAGAGTGAACTCAAATAAATACTAATAGTTGTATGACATGTATGACTTCCATTACATAGCTTTACATACTTTGAGTACACTGACGACAAGAATTTTACGCTTTTATAAAAGGACATTGCAGTATCTTTCAATAATATTTAACCATTACTATTCTGGATAGTGTTAAAAAAAAATCAGGATCACAGTTACTTTCAATACAGTCTCTCTTCTCTCAGGCTCACCGACTTTTTAAAACTTTTTTATTTTATTTTGTTGTTTATAAAGGAAAAGAAAGCTATAGCTGAAGATGACAACCCACTGGACCTGAGTATGATATCAGTTGAAGCCCCATCAAGTCACCCAGTTGACAGCTCTTTTGTTCCACTGAGCAGCACCTCTAGCTCCTCCAAGTCTGACATATCATCTGCAGAAGGAGCCAAGAACTGGTCAGAAAAGAAATGGATTGTCAACGAGTCCAGGCTAATGCAGCTCTTCACAACATGCCACCAGTGTGTTTTTTTAATTGAAGAGGAATACAAGAAAGTGACCACTGCTGGGACACGTATACACATCAAGTTGAGCTATTTAAATGGACACTCAGGGGAATGGGAGTCATCTCCTCAACTGCGTGGAATGCCAGATAACAACCTGCTGGTTGCCTCATCCATCCTGTTCACAGGTTCAACTTATACCGAAGTCTTTGATTGGGCGGAGCTACTGAATCTCCAAATTCCAAAGAAGACAACATTTTACTCCCTGCAGTCTACTTACCTCATACCAGTAATTGAGTATGCATACCAAGACCATCACAAAGAGATAATGAGAAAACTACAGACAATTGGTGGAGGGATTTCAATCTGCGGTGATGGTCGTTCTGATTCACCTGGATTTAGTGCCAAGTACACTACATACAGTTTCATGAGTGATGAAACAAAGGAAATCATCATGGTTGAGTTAGTTCAGGTAAAAACCCAGCAATGTATATACTGCTTGTACTCTCAGTGCATGTGTAAGCATTTATACTGATTGTCATTATAAAGGTAACAGAGGCAACCAGTTCACCAGCCATGGAGATATTGGGATTTCGGAGGTGTCTGGAGCGTTTGCTTCAGGCAGGAGTTGTAGTAGATACCATCACCACAGACCGCTCTCCTTCTATCAGGAAGCTTATGAGAGAGACCTACTCTGACATCCAGCATCAGTTTGACCCATGGCATGTTGCCAAAGGTAAGCTTTCAACTAATTGCAATCAGACTATGTCGAAACATCCCCCACCCCCTCCTCTCTCATCCCTTCCCTCATTGGGCTTTTATTCATTAGGACTGAAGAAGAAGTTGACTGAGGCTGCTAAAAATAAGAAAAACAATGATCTGCTTCCTTGGATCAAGGCAATTAATAATCACTTTTGGTGGTGTTGTCAGTCATGTGGTGGTGATGCTGAGGTAAGTTGGTGACATGTGTTTATTTTTTTCTGTACTTAGCAAAAAGCATTATTTGTTGTGTTGCCCTAAAACGCATATGCTTTGGCAGGAGTTGAAACGTCGCTGGACGTCAATTCTGCATCACATTTGTGGCATCCATCGGTGGGAGGAAGACGGACAGGAGAGGACTTGCTACCACCAAGAACTCACTGAAGATCAGCAGAGAAGAAAGAAATGGCTGCAAACAGACTCTGCTGCATTCAAGGCACTGTCAGACCACGTACTCAACAAGAACCTGTTGAAAGACCTCAAACACATGACTCTCTTCAAACATACAGGTACTGTATGTATGCTGCTACCATGTAGTTGATCATTTACACAAATTTGATTTTAGATTAAAGATTATTTTTAGTGCTTTACCTAAAACAACATGCTGATATCGGTGCTTTAGAGAATTGCACAGCTGCCATTGAAAGTTTCTACTGTGTAAATGTTTGTGATACAAACAATGAAGGCATAAAATAAATGTCTAACGTCTTTTTACAAATTTTCTAAATATCAACATTTTGAATTACATTCCCAAGGTACTAACCATCTGATAAAAACTGCAGGAGACCTGGAAGTTTACCACAGTGCAATGCTGAAGTACACTCAGAAGAGGCTACACTTCAGCTACAACTCTATGAAGGCACGTACCCTACTCTCTGTGATGGACCACAACGAGAATGTTGGCCGTCAGCAAGCAAAAACCACTGATGGTAAGTCTACACATAATACATAACTGCACAACTCTAAGTCATCAGTACTTGATTATGTACCAAGTACATTGTAAATTTACTAGCCAATCCTTGGTATGTTTACATTGCTGTGCATTACTTCCTCAAGGAACTCCAAGATATGATTTGGTCTTTCCGAAACAAACAAAAAGATGGTTTGCCAGGAAGAGATACGAGACTACCAGGCAGACATTCAGGAAGGATCTTGTGGAGCGGGTCCTGCAAAGGTGCCAGGATCCTACCGTGAAGTTTGCAGATCCTAATTTTTATATCCAGCAACCAGACACCATAAACAAAAACATAGCCGAGACTCCAAGACCGGACAAAGATGAGATTATATCACAGCATGTCTCCCGATTTTCAAATACAAGCAGCAAATAAAAGCCTAACTGTACCTTATTGTGGTGCAAAATACTGTGCCAGCATTTGTAAAAACACAAGGTCATCATCAGACTTCTTTTTATTGAACCATTGATTTTATTGTAATTTAATTACTCAACATTACAACAATTTGTCTAAATCCACTCTTAGGTGTAATTGTTTATATTACAAAGTAAAATGAAAGAAAGTAACATCAAAATCGTATTGTTTCATCTGTAACCAAATGTATGTGTATGTATGTGTTATTTCTATTTGATATAAAGGATTTGACTTATTGAAAAGATTAGGTGCAGTAGCAAATAAAAAAAAAAAAGTTTTCTAGCTGCCTACTGTAGTTATATGTTCAGAACAATCGCAGAGCATCTTGTGCTTCCCTGAATCCAACATATCGCCCGGTGTCTGAAGGGTATTTATTTCGGATGCTGGTCACTACACGGGATGGAAGAACATGTCGGTTGCCTCTTCCCAGCTGTCTTCCTTTCAACCCCCACTCTAGAACAATTCGGTAAGCCACCAATCGGTACTGCCTAAAAAAAGTAAAATTAGCTTTTTGGAGCAGTCAACTTTCTTACCAAAGACCAATGTACACAAGGGTAATAGCCCACATAAAAATAATGGCCAAAATAAATATAATCAAAATAGAAAAATACAGTTTTGAGGCGCTATAACTTGTACACATACAAAAAAATACATAAATAAAAATTAATTACATTGTGTTTGGATTGGAAAGCTTACACTTACAACATTGACAACCGTCCGTTGGGTCCAGCAGGTCCGGGTCTTTTTTTCCAATTTATTTTATCAAATGAGAAGAATGTTTCTAGTACTCTTTGAGTTAGAAGGGGTGGAAAGTCCGGATGCTCCGTTATGCACATTGGTCTGTCTCGGGAGGCGCTGTGCCCAGACACATCTAAATCTTGGAAACTAGTGTCTAGCTCCAGTTCTGTTATCTGAGGGATAACTAAGTCCCACTCCCTGCAGCAAAAACACTCATCTTCCGTCGGCATTTGTATACATTTTCTGCATTGACACCACCAGTCTCCCGATGTTCTGTCCCGGTTCTCTACGGCATCTCCACTGGCTACTGTCTCTACCGATTTTTTTTCTCTTTCTGACCTTTTAGCATCCATCTCGATTAGTTCTTCATCTGTGTATTCCGGCTCATACATGTATGGTTCGTTGAATAACACACATTCCTCATCTTCATCGTCTTCAAAGTCCGAAACATTGTCATGGCTTTCAAACGTTGCCATAATTATATGTCTTGTTGCTTTATTCTTGAAATAAACTCTGTTTTTGTAGTGATGACGAGTGTCAGCGGCAGGTAAATACACTTGCGTGATTGTCATGTGGACTGACTCTCTCGGTTGCCTAGGTAACATATCACTCCGCCGCTGCTGTAGACTATGCTGATAAATACAGGGAACAAAGTATAACTATTGCAATGCGATGAAAGGGTAGTTTGATTTCTAAGATTATTCTCTCAACAGACACTTACATCGATAGTCTGGCATTATAATTGATTTGCTTTTAGTGTACGGTGGAGTGGGTAAAACTGTTTTATGGCATGCTAAAGCTGGTCCCATTGATTCGCGCTAGCCTAGCACCGGCCAACAACGCAACTGGGACGACTGGATGAATTTTAAAAAAAAATGTCTCTACTGATAGATAACACTAAGGCTCACTTGGAAATGAGGCCTGATGTCCAAAATTCCGAACCACCCCTTTAAAACGACAGGGATCACCTCGAAGTCTGCAAAAGCCAGGAGAGAGGGCTGGCAAAAAGTAGCAGACAAATTAAATGCGTAAGTGCTGTCCATGGTAGATGTTTCTATCACTTTCTACAGTATGTACCACCACAATATACCCCAGCAGAGGAGCTGGCCCTTGGGTTGAATGAAAACCGACCCATTGTGGAGGGCATCCCTGGGGGCAGCTTCCTCAGACCCACAGCCAGGGACCAGTGGCAGCAACACCTTTTATTACTGGTAGGCTAAATGAGCTTTCAATTCTCTTAGTACACTGTAAAATTATTTGTTGCTGCATTAAATGAATTATAATCTAAATGGCTTGTACAGTCATTTCAACCGTTTGTGAAAGTGAAAACTTCAAAACTTTTAGTTAATATAAAATATATTGCCATGAGTTATTGATCACATTATACTTGTTACAGTGTAGTTAATTGTAATGACAATTTTTTTTTTGTTCCCCTCTTTTGGGCAGTTTTACATAATACACTGTAGCGTATTTAGGGTGAATCTGAATAATTAAATATATTCTGGATAATTAAATACCTCCTTGCTAAAGTCCCAAAGCCTTCAGGCCCAGAAAGCCTGAATGTAACACACACACACACATACACAAACCTCTAACGTCATCATATAAAGACTTTATTGAGATATATTTTGATATGCTTATATGTGTGTCTGTTACCCAGATTCCATGGTTATCTGCGACCGTACCGTAGTCCTAAAATAACTACAAATGCTTGGAAAGTATGCCTTTTAATGTATAACTTTACAGTATTATCCAACTTATGTTGTTCTTCATATCTTTAGAATCCTCTTGATCTGACCAAACCATATCTGTATGTGTACAAACCATAGGATGTGTGTTACGATGTTTTATCATCTCTGGAGTAAAATTGAACGCATTTTACGGGACCGTCATAAAACATGCAAAGTCGATCTCGACAAGACAAAGGGTAATAAAACCAGAAATCCCGCCTGTGAGTTTCAGCCTCTTGATTGGCCGAGTCAATGGGAAGAGGCTGGACTTCGCCGATGTGATAAATGTAGGAGCGCAGCTCAGCCCCCTCTCTTGCTTCGCCCGTCGTTACTGCTGCATCATGTAACCGATCCCGTGGGCTCCTTCGGAGACCCGATCCGATCTTTATATCTTTCCTTTGTAAGGCAAAGTTTTGTTTTCCATAGTCGAATCTGTTTACTTCCACGGAGTGAAACAAACGTAGCCGAGCTACTTTCATTGGTAATGCTACTCAAAGACTTTAAACCGCCACGCAACACGAGCGCCCAGAGACAACACGTGACGCTTACACACACAAAGGACTCCGCTCACGCACGCGGCCGGGACAGGCCTTCAGGAATGCGACAACACAGCGAGACCCATAACTTGTGCAAGTATCTCTTTATAACGCTTCTAAGGAGCATTAAGATGATGTTTCGTGTTGTAATCAGAAAGGTGAATGTCTTAGGAGGAAGTATGCCAATGTTCTCTCTCTCTCACTCTCTCTCTCCCTCTCTCTCTCTCTCTTACTCGCTAACGCGTGTAAGTCATCCATTGCCCAAACTTTACGCATTTCTCGTTCATCAATGTCTTAATGTGTTTCGTTCGTGTTAATGTTTGTAAATACATGTATTCCTGTAACGTAGTAAATATATATAAGTAGACATGCCTTTATTAAATCATTATATTCACTTGACTGATGGACTTTCTCTTTGCTCAATTTCGAGTCTCTGAAGTGCCAAAAGATCTTGCTACGAACTTTATAACTTAAAGATAGCTTTACATATTGGTTTATGGGGCAGAAAACCCAATTCTTCTGGCCAGAGAATTGCGTTTCCTGCAATCCTATATAGTAAGATGATATTGGGGAAAACCCCTCAATGTTATTCGGACAATTGAGCTAAATTAATTTTGCCTGCTTTGTAAGACGTGATCTGTGTAATTACTTGCAATCAACTTGTTAAAATGAAAGGATTGTATGTATACATCCAGGTAAAATGACATTCTCCTTTAGGGGAGATTTATTAACATGTAAGACTGATCTAATCCAAACATGTATGAATAATTATTAATTACTAATTATTAATTATGATATGCAAATTCCCCAGGGATTAGATCCCTAGAATCTTTACATAGAATGGTGGAGGAATATGCTAGGCACACTTTAAACTTGTTTTTGAGCAAAAGAGATCAGTTTCAATCTGTCTATATTGTGATTTAATAGTGTACGTGCACCTCGGTTGAGCGAACGCATTGCGAACTCACCGTGACTGATTAAAGGCAAAAAGCCATTTCAGTCCAGCGAAACTAAGAAGTAAACTGCAGTTTTCATAGTTTCACAGTATTAAATTTGTCCTATAAAAAGACGAAGAAACCTCTTTTGAACGACGACATTTTTAATATTAAACTCCCCTGTCCGAACGATGTTCTTCTGTCAGGGTGAAGACAAGATTTAGTGAAACGATGCTCTTTCACTATTCTTAAAAAGGCCTTATATTAAATCGTTAGATTAACGGTAAACTCCTGGTTAAAAATTGACGTAGCTACTCAATTGTAAAACCTAAAGCATATCTAATCATAAGTGCTATTTGATAATATGTTATGGGAGTCGAAAAAACAGACGAATAATTCCTGTTTTATTTATGCGCAGCGCAGAACCCCTGCCAGACGTGTTTGTTAGAATATAGCACAGAAAAATCCAAAACCTTAAAACATTTTAATCATTAAATGCTATTTGATAAATGGTATTTGGATTCGAATGACAGACGTATAATTCCTGTTATCTATATTAATGTAGGGAAGCGAAGAAATCCTTCCGTGCACACGTGTCGAAAAAGGAAAAACCCGCAGAGGTTTGAAATTTATAAGCGAACACGTATGAATCATAGTGCTAATTATTTGTGGGAAGCGAAAAACAGATGCCTAATTCCTGTGAACCCTATGTGTGCGTGTAAAAAAATCTTGCCACGCTGTTTAGTGAAATATAGCACCAAAACCTCCAAAACATTTTAATCATTAAATGCTATTTGATAAATGTATTTGGACCCAACCGACAGACGTATAATTCCTGTTTTCTCCTACATAGCGCAGAAAAAATTTCTGCAAGTCGTGTTTGTTAAAACATAGCATAAAAAATCCGCTGAGATTTAGTTTGATAAGTGTGATCGCTACAGAAAGCAAAGCGTCTGCACGCTCAAATTTGAATCACACATGGAAGCAGGCCGGTTGTTGTTCCGCTGACAAACACTAGAGGGCAACCCTTAGGCTAAGTGCTTGACAGTTCTCGCACCGCCCCCTGACTTCATCCTGCATGAGCGAAATGTCGCCATCGTGTGGACACTAGTAACAAGGTCATCCTTTCCTAAACATTTTCCCTCATAACAATTTCAGATTTTTCCAGTGAATTCCTGAAATTGTGTCAATGCATGTGCAAGTTCCAGTGTTACTAACATGATTTGTCACTCCTGACTGTGTACACTTATTTTGAATTTAGTTCAAACCACATTTGAATTTAAAAAATTCAAAAGTAAGTATTAACAGTCCCTGATGACCACTTTGTAGTGCGGCCCCCTTGTGGCCCTCCCCTGCTAAGTCAGCTCATCTTTGATTTCTACTCTTCCTGCTTTGAAGTGGCGTTCTCTCAGTTGATTTTCTGTTGGATATTATCCTCATCATACATAATGCCAACCTTAAATTTCCTACACTTATTCAAGTTTGATTTGAAACAAACAAATTTCAAGATTAACGGGAATTAAGTCTCCTTCCCTGTGGGGAAGAGTTTTATGGCTTTACGTCTATATTTCCGGTCTCAAATTATTTTTAATAATTTTGATTTGATATGTTATGACAACAATTCTAGAAGTTACTTAACATCTATGCATACACTCGATTTGAAGTGTATTTAAACCAGTTTGAATGCAATTCAAATCAAGTTCTCGGTCAGCCAGGTTGACCACTAGGAGGAAGTGACCCAAATCCCTTTGTGGCCCAAACGCGCCACTACTGCCTGGTCTTCTCCCGGGGTCCATCCTACTTTATTACTTTTAATTATTAATTTTTATTAATAGTAAAAGTAATAATAATAAAAGGAATTTAATAAGAAAAAAATTTTTTTTTTAGGAATTTTTTTTTTTTTTGGTTAAGTTATTTTGATAATTAACATCATTTTCATAATTTCCTTTTTACCATTATTTAGGAAAACCTTTGCTTCTATTTTCTACATACATAATTACTCAATTCAGTTTAAACAAGAAAGCTTTCATCCACTGTTAAGCTTCACACTGTTCTGTATTTACATGTAGAAACCACTAAAGAGCTGCGGTGATTTGACAGTCATCCCTGCTTGGAGTCCAGCACGCTGGTTCATCTGACCTGCGTCACCAGCACTGACTGAGCGCGAGTCTCGGACTTTCCTGTATCTCTCCGTTAGTGCGGCCCGCAACACGACATCACCAATTTGGCACTGCCGGTTGTGATTCAAAGTCAGGTTGCGTGAGAGGGAGCACATCGGTACAGATACACGAAAGGCCCGGGACACTGCTGTCAAGCGTTTGGGGACGACAGAAAGACCAACCACGATGCTGACTCCAACCCACATGACCTCATTCCACCCCAGGCAAACTAAACAAAGGTATTAAACCCATCCACTTAATATTTGCTACAGAATCTAGAGATTCCCCCGGTTATTGAAGTGTTTGGCTCCCTCCTCCTCTCCGAGCCACAAACCGCAGGCTTAGGCCTCCTCTTCCCCTGTAACACTTCCTGTGTACTCTTAACGCCATTTCATTACAGACCTTCCCATCTTGGATGGTTGCATGTTACTTCAAACTCTGCTATCTTGCCACTGCTCTTGTCTGTCGTGCTCTGTTCTTTTCAGTTCACCTAGAAGACAGAACCTATCTGAGACAACAAGGAACGCTGAATAATAATTAGACAACAAGCCGCTAGCATCAACAGGTGACCCCTAAGCTATCGCCCTGTTAAAATTTCATTCAGGCCCATGATGACCTAACCAAATTGTCCCACAGAATGATTTAACTGTCTGCATCAGTTAACCACAATTTGCATACGCGGCATAGCCCGCATTATAGCTCGTTAAACGTAGAACAACTTGCTTGGTCTCTCTGTGTGTGTTGTGTTCCTCTCGCCCACAGTCGAAACCAGTATGTTCCGGTCCTACAGTCCCACAACCGCTGGGACAACCTGGACACATGGCTGAGATTCATGACACCTCCATTCCTGCCCAAGGTCGCCAGTGACTCAGAGCTCCAAAGCCAAGAGCGACGTGGACAAGCTGATGGCGCACAAACCAAGCCAAAGCTCCCACGACAAAGACCGGCCAGACACGTCCAAAACCTCACTTGCCGGCTCATCGCACCAGCTTGTCTCCATGAAAGGAGCCGCATAGCCCTGGAGTACGAAGTTGCAACGCTAAGGATGCAAGCCAAGGACGACAACGACCCCGAGCTACAGAAGGAAGTGGAAAGACTTCAAACTGCCCTGTCTGATCTTCATCGGCACACAGACCGAAGAGACCAGTCAGAGAAAAGAACCAGAGAGGAACCCAACGAGAAACTCCGACAAAAGTGAAGCCCCTTTGCAAAGAGCAGAGGCCGAACTTAAAGAGACTCGAAAGCCACGGCCTGAAAAAGAAAAACTCGCAAGAGGCCCGTGCTACCATCCACAAGCTCGTTCAGCAGAGACTGAACTCAAAGAAAGAGACACTAAAGCCAAGGCCTTTGAAACCACTTACACACGGGCCGAGCTGAAATCCATGAACTTACTCAACAGAGACACGATCTCAAAGCCGAACTTGACATTGTTCCACAGAGTTGAAACACTCTTATAGACTACCAGCCGCTGCGGCAGGCCTTCATTAAAGAATTCTCTGATCCAGAATCCGAAAAGACTTTGAAAAACCCCACGATCTACTGTCTCTGAACACTACTCAGAGATGCCTCCAGAGGGCGCCCCATAACACCATAACCCTGTCCACAGAGAGTCGAGTCCGTTCCAGGCCACTGGTAAGCCCAAGTCTGAGCACGCATCAGACAAACACAGTGCCGCCACGTCTGAGAAAGCCGAGACCCTGAAATCGCTTAAAAGCTTCTTCACAAAAGACTTTCCAAAAATTCAAGAGGTACGAGCTTTACATCCTATACCTGAGCGTAAGACCTACAGGCACACAGAACACTGCTCGTCAGCCACAGACACAGAGCAAACTGTCACATCACAAAGTGACAGCAGCACACAGCCACCACAGCTGACAGCTGCACAGCCTGAGTGAGACCGCACAGTTTCCCACAGCTGGGACCGAAACCCCAAAAGAACTGATCAAAAGGGGGTGGGCCCGGAAACTCTACCTACCCATCACTCTAGACAATGAGGTGAGCCTTGAAACCCTGGTTGAAACCCGGCTCAGACCTCACTTTAATGTCAGCTCAACTCTTTGAAAGACTCAGTACTAAAGCTAAGAGTGAAGATCGAACTCTTATACCCCACTGACTTTGAACTGCAAAACCAGAAGACACTGCACGAATACAGTGCAAGACTCTACTAAAAGGGTCCCTGATCAGCATAGAACATAGAACTTTTAAAAGTAGATGAAAATGTCTGCTCAAAGAGTTGCAAGACTCTGCATTCGTAAAAGTAGAATTTTACTGACTTAAAGAAAATCTTGAAAAGTAGATGAAAAGGTCTGCGCAAAGAGTTGCAAGACTCTGCATTCGTAAAAGTAGAAATTTACTGACTTAAAGAAAATCTTGAATGGACGTGTAAGCCTCACCTGCTAACAGACTATGCACGACTCTTTCGAACCAAGCATTTGCAACATGCTGGTTGAAATGACACTGCTAAACATTAGTTTCTATGACAATGAAGGGTTACAGGAAACGCTAGCTCCAAATAGGGCATACGTCACTGCGACGTCAGAGTTGAGTGAAACCACCTGAGCTTTAAGCTACAGTTAACCTATGGGCGTGCATTTAATCGTTACGATCCAACTAAAACACAATGTGCAGTACGCATTTTTGATCGCTGGCTGGTCTAAATGCAGATAAACGATTGCTGGAATTGACATCCCTACTTTAAGTAAAATAGCCTTTAATTTCCAACTAAAATTAGCATGTTAAGCAGTAAAGCGTAAGTCTGTTTGATGAAGAAACCTCATCTCAGCAGCCTGTAAACTGTACCGATGTTTATTCTGCTTTGCTTAAAAGAAATCCAAATTGCAGTATGACTAAACCTGTGTCTAACAAAGAAAGCCCAGGACAAAGTTATATCTAGGTAGATCTGGGCGACGCTCCCCTTTCTACAAATGTAAAGGCCTTACAAATTATTGTTTGATTGATGTAATTCACCTAAACTTTAGCTGCATCTACAAACAGAGAGCTACCTAGTGATCAAAACTGTTTTAATCGCTGAAAAGTCAGCAGTAGTGCACAAGAGGGACGTAACTATATATGCTTAGACAAGCTTTGACGCCCAGCAAATCTATTTCCTTACTCAGTAAACAAATAGAATAAATTGCTTAAAATAAAGAGAAGAGTTCCATGAGTAAAATTAGCTAATGCCAAAACACATCTGCATTTTACTTCATGTAACACCGAGTCCTAGAACTGGTTACCTGTTAAACCCGTTTAAACATGCCTAATTCATGTAAAATGTACAGACAGCCTTTAGGGACTGTTTGAATTGTCTGACATGCTCTAGTTTCTATGACAACGACTTGTCACAGGAAGTGCTAACTTGTGATGTCACTTGGTAAACGAACCAGCCTAGGTGGCTACGCTAACTTAGCATCCTTCCAGCTCACGCTAAGCTAAACTAACATAGCATCTAGCTAGCTTACGCTACGCTAAGCTAACCTAGCATCCTTCCAGCTTACGCTAAGCTAAACCAACCTAGCCTCCAGCTAGCTTACGCTACGCTAACCTAACCTAACATCCATCCAGCCTAGGCTAAGCTAAATAATAACTTCTACAATTAGCAGTTAGCATAATTTACTTAAGCCCTTAATCACCGCTTGTGTTTACACAATGCAAAGTATTCTAAAATACTTTCCTTAACACCAGTTAGGGTTTCTAATCATTCACGTTCCGTGTTTGCAATTCTTCTTAGCTAAAGTTCACCTTTACTAGTTGAGGCATAGCCCTTGCTAACCGTCGAAGGCTAACTTTGAAGATACCCTGTTAATTAAACTTAAGTTAACTACATGTAAACTGTGTAGCTAGAGAAGAATTCATATAGCAATAGCCATCTTCATCGGCAGGTGACTAATCCTTTGATGGGACACACACGATGTGGCCTCGAACACGCAACCGTCGTAACCCACTATGAAGTGTTGGCCCAGGCAAATCCAAAGTTTAGTCACTAATGCCACTGATTATTCTCGCCTTCAGATCATTCCCGTTGTTTTGATCACTTTGTTTCTTTTTGCTTTTAATTTTAATTTTTGTTTTTTTGTTTTCTTTTGGCTCTTCTTTAATTTTTTTCCCCATTTTATTTTATTTGACCTTGATATTAATAGCACTCAGCTATTCCCCCTACTTTTCGGTCATCTCTATGATTTAAATTTTTTTTTATTCTTTGACCTGGATATTAATAGCACTCAGCTATTCCCTTTACTTTTCGGTCATCTATATGATTTAAAATTTATTTTATTTCCTCTCTTGTTCAAATGTGGTTCCATTTCCCATAGGGCCCAGAAAGGAAACAGAGACACCTTTATTTGTGATTTTGTTTTATTTTCAACAAGTGTACTCATTTTTGTGACCCTGCAACACAAGTAACTTCAACAATTTACTAGGGCACAACTATAGTCCAGAGGATTGATAATAAGCATAATTTGAATAGGAAAGCTGTCCTTTTTCCCCATCATTCACTTCGTCAAGCCGTAGTGAACCACTAGTTAAGTCCAGAGAAATAATTTAGTCATAAGAACCATCTTAAGGCATTTATTTCATCTCGGCTATGCCCTTTCCATGGAATAATCTCGGAACCACACCTCTTAGCCTCCTAACATCCACAGCTAAGATAAGATACAAGACACACTTCACTAGCTAGCTACATGTGAAACACCTAGCTTTAAGCTACATACCTAGCGAACCAGTTAAACCATGGTTCTGAACTTTTAGGGTCATGCATTAGGCTCTCACTACAAGTATGACAACATGTCACAGAGCCCCTGCTTCACCTGACCTTAACCTTCCAGCTTACCAAAGACTATCACAAAACTATGGACACTATGAGAAACCACCTCTCATACCCCTCCAACCACCCACGAAAGTCGTGTGCACCCACCGACAACCGGTGCCCCACACAACCTACGTCAACAAGCACATGCTGCGTGCACTGGACAACATTCAGCGTTCTGCACCTGATGCCATCACCGCGCCACAGCTTGTTCTGCCACAGTGCAAAAGGGGGTAATGCCACAATGTATGCCCTATGCCCATGACGCACCATGTGCTGCAATCCGCAGCACCAGAGACACTTGCAAGACACCGAAACAAGTGGCATACTGGCGCCCTCAAAGCGAAAAGACTGTCCTAGCCAACCAAGGACGATGTTCGCTGAAATTTTTCCTCCCTTTCTCTCTTTCTCTCTCCCTGTCACTTTTACCAGGATGCTGCTGTGCTTCCAGCCAACGGACAGAGGAGGCCCTCACGCACACTGAGGCCGATGTCGAACACATGCTCGACCAACTTGAGAAAATGACTGTCACGCTAGCGGAGCCAGGTGGCCACAACCGCCGCCGCACTGCCGTCAGAACTCTGTTTAACACTTGTATGTCCGGCATGAATGCAGTAAACCTCGCCAACGTCGGACGGCATGCAGCCAAAATTCAGACTGAGAGTCCACAGAGAACAGAGCCACTCACAACAGAGTGCATCCCTGCAGCCCATCGACAAGACAATAGGGAACTGTGGTAACTTTCAACACTCACAGCGTTCTGCCGACCCCGACAGTGAACTCCATGAAACAGCTGCTTACTGCCTTCCATAATGACTTTGCTCAAAATCAGCTGGTAACAGCCCTGATGACAAACCTGCTAAGGGGGGGTGAACTCCTCCATCGACAGCCTCGCCATGGGTAGAATCCCACCGCACCGGATACCCTTAGGCCTCATGCAAACCGTGCTGGCGTCCGCCATCACCACGCCAACTGACTCTTTAAAATACACCTTGCCTACTCTCATGGGTAGTGCCATCCCACTCTGCATCACCACAAGCAGAGAAAATGGGACGTTCCCCTGAACTTACCCATCATAGTCAAGCCGCATCCACCGGCTCAAGAACATTGTCCATGTCAGATTTTGAGAGGCAGCACTCACATCAAGATCCGCATGCCGTACGTGATTGCCTTGCATGACAGCGACACCAAGCTGTCCCCAGCTCCGAATCCACACATGTGCACATTGACCAAAGACATTTACTATCCCTGCCCTAACAAATCTTTCCTCAGAGACAACCCTGACGGAACCTGCGGGCTGCAGATCAGTGGCACAAGCTGCCCTGCTAAAACCAAGCCTCGCACTCAAGTCACCGAGACCCAAGCAGAGATTGTAAGTGATCTGTGTCACCTTGCTCAGCCAGAGCAGCGCATCCAAGTACCAAAAGGCCCCATCCTTCTTCAAGAACCACACTCTCACCCTAACTCCAGAAAGGGAATTGTGGTTCGCAAAAGGGGGATCCCAGCTAATTGACATTACATCTATCAACTACACCCTGACACTCGACAGTCATCCGGCACAGGAGGCTCAACGAGATGCGAACATCTACAGCCAAGCCCACGGGACCCTCAGGAAGAGGGTACCACGCTGGAGGCTGCGTCGAACTTTATCAAGCTGAGCCCTCAGCCTCAGACCCACAGCACCTCCTACCCAATCATCATGATTCACCTGCCATCCGCCAATGGTGATGATTTGTCGTCATATGATGTCCAACACACGGGGACATCATCCGACGAAAGGGGGGAAATATGTAGCGTATTTAGGGTGAATCTGAATAATTAAATATATTCTGGATAATTAAATACCTCCTTGCTAAAGTCCCAAAGCCTTCAGGCCCAGAAAGCCTGAATGTAACACACACACACATACACAAACCTCTAACGTCATCATATAAAGACTTTATTGAGATATATTTTGATATGCTTATATGTGTGTCTGTTACCCAGATTCCATGGTTATCTGCGACCGTACCGTAGTCCTAAAATAACTACAAATGCTTGGAAAGTATGCCTTTTAATGTATAACTTTACAGTATTATCCAACTTATGTTGTTCTTCATATCTTTAGAATCCTCTTGATCTGACCAAACCATATCTGTATGTGTACAAACCATAGGATGTGTGTTACAATGTTTTATCATCTCTGGAGTAAAATTGAACGCATTTTACGGGACCGTCATAAAACATGCAAAGTCTTGTATTAATGTTGTAACCAATTGATGATTCTGAACTAGAATTTGAGAGTGTGTCTTCATGATGCCAAACATCTAGAGTGAGAAGCAGAATTACATCATCATCATAACATCTTCATCAAACACAGGAACTTCACCTACTTCCCTATCCTACACCAAATCAAAATCACCAAATCTCGCTGGACGCATCTATCACTAGCAAAGCCTAGCAACACGCCAATCCGGCGTGTGCGCCGGTGAATCGGCGTTGGGTCGGTGTCGGAATCGGTGTCGGCGTTTGGCGAGGGTGAGCGTGGATGTTAGCCTGCTAGCACTTGTGGCGACTGACGGAGGAGATACCTTCCTTATACCCGGCTGCAAGGAACATCATTTCTTCGGTGTCGGGGACGGCGCGGCGCCTGGGTGTCTCACTTGGAGCTTCACGCCTGGGGAGCTTTTGCATCACGACGGGAGCGATTTTGCGGAGCTACCAGAGCAGCGGGTGTGTTGGAGTGGTCTCAATACCTTACGCTCAGTAGTGTGGATTGCTTAGTTAATCAAGGACATTTAAGGAATTGGTTTCGGCCTATAACGCAATCATGGCTGGTCGCGGCAGAAATGCAAACAAAGCAACTTTGAATGATGATCCTGAATATGTGACAATGGACACTCTTAAAGAATTACTGGACCAGCAGAAGAGTTTTTACGAGGATCTGTTGAAGAGGCAGGAGACTGCATTTAGAAGTTTCACTCAGATGATTCTGGACTCAGCCAACAAAAGAGTGGACTCAGTGTTGGGTGAGTTACAAGAACTTAAAGTGAGTCTGAATTACTCTCAAAAAGATATTGACGATGTAAATAACTGTCTGAAGGCACAACAGAGTGAGTGTAAGACTTTGTCCAAGGTGGTGAATGAAATGAAATCTGAACACGCTGTAGATAGACACTATGAGCAGGTGGATTACCTTGAGAATCAATGCAGGAGAAATAATCTTGTAATTGATGGACTTAGACTTGATAAAGCTGATGAAACCTGGGCTGAAACTGAGTCTAAGGTGCAAGAACTGTTCACAACAATACTCAAACTGGAGTCTCCTGTGGAAATTGAACGAGCTCACAGGAATGGAAAATTCAGAGGGGAAAGTGAAAGGCCAAGGCCAGTGGTAATTAAGCTGCTCCGTTTTAAGGATAAACAGCGAATCCTGGCTAGGGCAAAATCCAACTTGAAAAATACCTCAATCTATATCAATGAGGACTTTTCCGAACGGGTGAGAAAGAGAAGAGCTGAGCTACTACCTGCAATGAAAGAGGCTAGAGCAAGAGGGGACTATGCCATCATTAGCTATGATCGACTAATTGTAAGGACTAAGAACAGGGAATGAGAGTAGAGAAGGCCCCAGTAAATGTTTTTAACAATTTTTCTAACTGTGTGTGATGTCATGAGTTAGTAGTAACTAGGTGACGGCATGGTGATGAACTTACCAAAAAAAGGTGTGAGAATAGCTCATATAAATGTTAGGAGTTTAAGAAATAAAGTTCATGAGATATCTACTTTAATTAAAAGTGAAAATATCAATGTACTTGCTGTCTCTGAGACGCATTTAGATCAATCCATAACAGATATGGGGGTAGCTATCCCAGGGTATAACATTTTTAGAAATGACAGGAATACTTTTGGGGGAGGTGTTGCAATATATATACAAAGCCAGATTCCTTCTAAGGTTAGATCGGACTTCATGGTTTCTAGTATTGAAGCACTGTGGTTGGAGGTTCATCTTGCTTATTGTAAACCGATTTTAGTTGGCTGTGTCTATAGACCCCCAAATGCTAATGTGCAGAATGTAGATGAATTATGTTCTGTCCTAATTAAGGTAACGGATACTGGTAAAGAAACATTTGTTCTAGGTGATTTCAATATAGATTGGCAGTCAAATTCATGTCCACTGAGGAAAAAGTTATACAGTACTGCGCTCACATGTAATCTATCTCAGATGGTGAAAAAGTCAACTAGAGTTTACTGTAGTTATGATGGGCAAACATCTGCAACCTGTATTGATCACATATTTACAAATAATTGTGAGATGTGCTCTAAAGCAGTATCTGTTCCTGTAGGGTTCAGTGATCATAATTTAGTGGCTATTGTTAGAAAAACTCAAACTCCCAAAGCTGGACCTAAAGTACTTTATAAGAGGTTGTATAGAACATTTTGTGAGAGGGATTTTGTGAGAGATATTAAGGATGTTGACTGGAATCAAGTACTAGCTTTAAACAAGGTTGAAAAAGCCATCAAGTTATTCACAGAATTGTTTCTTTTTGTGGCTGATCAGCATGCCCCATTAAGAAAATGCACAGTAAGATCAAACAAAGCATCATGGATTGATGAAGAATTAAGGGAGTGGATGTGTAAAAGAGATGAGATGAAAAGAGCTGCAATTGGTTCCAAGGATACTGAAAAGTGGCAAAAGTATTGTGAAATGAGAAATAAGGTTACTAAGTTAAATAGGAAAAAGAAAAAAATGTATTATCAAGATAAAATTCAGGAGAGGAAAAATGATGGTAATCAACTTTGGAAAACCTTAAATGAAATAATGGGTAGGGGCAGGATCAACAATCCTTCCTTCATTGAAGTGAATGGAGCGTTCTTGACAAAGGCAAAGGACATCGCTAATCATTTCAGTAGTCATTTTGCAGACAAAGTTGATAAATTAAGGAATGAAATGCGCTCCCCGAGTGGGAGTTGTATATCATCTCAAATAATAATAAACTCTATCATGATTAATAAATCATGCTCTTTTGGGTTCCAACCTATAGAAGTTGACAGGGTGGAAAAGCTACTTGACAACCTAAATAATCATAAACCAGCTGGTATGGATACTTTAGATGGGAGGTTAATTAAGGCTGTTTCAAGTATTATATCATTGCCAATATGTCATATTTTTAACTTGAGTTTAAAGGAGGGGTTATTCCCTCAGGTTTGGAAATCTGCTAGGGTTTTACCACTTCAGAAAAATAAACGGGAAAGTTTCTCAGCTGCAAATAGCAGACCCATCAGTATTCTTCCAGTCTTGAGTAAGTTACTGGAAAAAGTTGTGTTTGAGCAGATACTACATTATTTTGTATCAAATGACTTAAATTCTCATTGTCAGCATGCATATAAGGCTGATCATTCTACGTGCACAGCTCTGACAGACATGACAGATAAATGGTTGACTTGTATTGATAACAAGATGATGGTTGGAACTGTGCTACTTGACTTTAGCGCTGCATTTGATATTGTAGACCATGGGTTATTATTAAATAAGCTTGCTACTTATGGGTTTAGTCCATTAGCCATAAATTGGATGAATAGCTATTTATTAAATAGGAAACAGTATGTATTTTTTAATGGTAGTTTTTCCTTCCCTAAAACTTTACAGTGTGGAGTGCCACAGGGGAGTTGTCTTGGGCCGTTACTCTTCTCTATATTTATTAATGATTTGCCATATGTTTTGAATAAGTGTTCTGCAACTTTATTTGCGGATGATACAACTGTTCATTTTGCATCAGCTAGTATAAGCGAACTAAGAAACACACTTCAATCAGAATTACAACTTGTAGTGAACTGGATTTGTGAAAACAGACTTGTTTTAAATGTAACTAAAACCAAAAGTATCTTGTTCAGGTCTAGATATGTCACTAAGGGTGATAATCAGCTCTGTCTATCACTCACAGACTCGAACATTGAACAAGTTGAAGAGGTAAATTTGCTTGGTGTTACATTGGATGGACAGTTAACTTGGGAGAAACATATTGACAATATTGTTAAGAAAATGGGTAATGGAATATCAGGGATTAGAAGATGTTCCCCTTTTCTTACCCCTGCCACTAGAGTGCTGGTGACACAGGCATTGGTTTTATCCCACCTTGATTACTGTTCACCTGTCTGGTCAGGTGTGGCTAAAAAATATCTGTTTAAGCTACAAATAGCTCAAAATAAAGCTGCAAGACTCGCACTGGCCTGTCCATGGGGTATGAGTACGGACGGTATGCATACCAGTCTCTCTTGGCTTAGAGTGGAGGAGAGGTTGTCATGTAACCTTATGAATTTTTTTAGGAATATCTGTTATAAGAAACAACCTAATTGTCTGTACTCACAAATAAAGTATGTGAGAAACCAACATAGTCATAGTACTCGACATTCTACAAAGGGTTGTCTAGCTTTGAAAAAACCCAGGACTGATGCTGTGTGCAGATCTGTAATATATAGAGCCATTAAAATGTGGAATAATTTACCAATTTATATTGTTGAAGCACCTAGTAAGGCCGGCTTTAAAAGCCTATTAAAAAAATACTTGAATAATAACACAAACATTGATGAGCTTAGATAAATGGTTTGATGTATAACTGTGTTTTGTGTGTTATGATGCTGTTTTTTTCTTTTTGGTGGTAGTTTGAGTTATTATGTATACACGATACTCTTCGTAAGCATTGTAGGTATCGGTTTTAGAATTTATGTGTAACTTGTATGTTGAATGTTGGTTGGATTATGTATGTTTTTACGTATTTATGTTTTTATGTATTTTATGTATGTTTTTGTATGTGGACCCCAGGAAGAGTAGCTGCAACATTAGTGGCAGCTAATGGGGATCCAAATAAATAAACAAATAAACAAAAGTCGATCTCGACAAGACAAAGGGTAATAAAACCAGAAATCCCGCCTGTGAGTTTCAGCCTCTTGATTGGCCGAGTCAATGGGAAGAGGCTGGACTTCGCCGATGTGATAAATGTAGGAGCGCAGCTCAGCCCCCTCTCTTGCTTCGCCCGTCGTTACTGCTGCATCATGTAACCCGATCCCGTGGGCTCCTTCGGAGACCCGATCCGATCTTTATATCTTTCCTTTGTAAGGCAAAGTTTTGTTTTCCATAGTCGAATCTGTTTACTTCCACGGAGTGAAACAAACGTAGCCGAGCTACTTTCATTGGTAATGCTACTCAAAGACTTTAAACCGCCACGCAACACGAGCGCCCAGAGACAACACGTGACGCTTACACACACAAAGGACTCCGCTCACGCACGCGGCCGGGACAGGCCTTCAGGAATGCAACAACACAGCGAGACCCATAACTTGTGCAAGTATCTCTTTATAACGCTTCTAAGGAGCATTAAGATGATGTTTCGTGTTGTAATCAGAAAGGTGAATGTCTTAGGAGGAAGTATGCCAATGTTCTCTCTCTCTCACTCTCTCTCTCCCTCTCTCTCTCTCTCTTACTCGCTAACGCGTGTAAGTCATCCATTGCCCAAACTTTACGCATTTCTCGTTCATCAATGTCTTAATGTGTTTCGTTCGTGTTAATGTTTGTAAATACATGTATTCCTGTAACGTAGTAAATATATATAAGTAGACATGCCTTTATTAAATCATTATATTCACTTGACTGATGGACTTTCTCTTTGCTCAATTTCGAGTCTCTGAAGTGCCAAAAGATCTTGCTACGAACTTTATAACTTAAAGATAGCTTTACATATTGGTTTATGGGGCAGAAAACCCAATTCTTCTGGCCAGAGAATTGCGTTTCCTGCAATCCTATATAGTAAGATGATATTGGGGAAAACCCCTCAATGTTATTCGGACAATTGAGCTAAATTAATTTTGCCTGCTTTGTAAGACGTGATCTGTGTAATTACTTGCAATCAACTTGTTAAAATGAAAGGATTGTATGTATACATCCAGGTAAAATGACATTCTCCTTTAGGGGAGATTTATTAACATGTAAGACTGATCTAATCCAAACATGTATGAATAATTATTAATTACTAATTATTAATTATGATATGCAAATTCCCCAGGGATTAGATCCCCTAGAATCTTTACAACACCAACACTTTTACCTGTTCCCAAGCAAGTGGTGGCTGAAGCATATGCAGTAAGTTGTGTACTTTTTCTAACTTGCATAAAGGAAAGAAAGTGCAACACTTTGTTATACCCATTTATTTCCATTGCACAGGACAGTGAAGAAACCCTCTCAGATGACTGTCCTTTGGAGGAAGAACCTGTAAGTGCATAAATAACTTTAAATTATTTTGTATTTACGTGTGTACCTATTCTTTCTGTCTGCAATATGAGATGCAGGAGTCCACACCTAGAGAAAGGCCTACAGAAGAGTCTGCACAAAGAACTTATACAGAGGTGGACAGTGTTGTACTTTTACTTTTGTTGCATGAGGCATGTTTTGACCCTTTCATTTTCTTTCACAAAATGACACAGGGTGACATCCGTTCCCTATATAAACATCTTCAACAAAAAACACAAATTAAGAGGAGAAATTGAACTTGACAACTTGAAAAAGAGAAATTGCACTAGAGACAGTTGCTTCAAAAGGACCTTCTGAGTAAGTGCTAATACACCATTTGACACATAGTAGTATTGCTGACTTTACATAACTATCTCTTATTGCAGGTAAGAGATGACTTGCTGGCTTTTCTTTATAAATAATTGTTTAAATAAAACTCCAGGAACTAAGCATTTTTGTCTTGTCTTTTTTTACACATTCAAAAATGGTGTTCCACAATTGTGTAGCTCTGCCACTAGGTTGGTCCAAGTGCACTGGCTGGAGGTCATCATCAGGCTGCACCTCCACCACAGGGGTTCTCTCCTTTCTGATAGTGGCAATATTATGCAATATGGCACATGCAACAATTATGTCACAGGCCCTGTCAGGTGCAACCCTCAGACCCTTCAGACACTGAAATCTTTCCTTTAGTTGCCCAAAGGTCATTTCAATGCGTGCCCTTGTCCTGGCTAGAGCTGCATTGAACAGGTTTGTGGTCCAGGGTTTGGGTCAGGGAATGGCGTCACGAAATACTGCCTGCAGGCATAGCCCCGGTCACCAAGCAGGATCCCGTCAAAATCCCCTGTATAATGGAAAAATGCAGTTTTGTTAGGCTCAGCATAAGTGTGTGTAATACTGTGAGCTTGACATTTATAAGTTCCCTTACCACAGTCAAATAACGTGCATAAATGTGACTCTCTGAAAATTCTTGAGTCATGCACTGATCCTGGCCATTTTGCTTCCACATTTGTTATATGGAACATAGAGTCACATGTTGGAGAATTTCATATTTCATCTGTCTTATACATGAGTCTGAATGCTGTAATGCCAAGCAGAAAAAACTAGGTCACAGGGCATGTGAGGATAGGGCACATAAGGACAAGAGAGTGGAAAATTACCCAAAAACCTTGTAGCACAGATGCAGGTGTTGGGAAATACTGGAAGAGAAATATATTGTATACAATGTAACGATGTGCCACCAAGAAAATATACTAATACAGATGCCCATTGTGTAAAAAGATACTAATACAGATGCCCATTGTGTAAAAAGATACAAGCTAATTGATAAGAAAAAGGTATAAAACTAGAAGCACTGGCCCATGAAAGATCAGATGAGTGGCCGTCATCTCACTTTGTTGAACTGCTCAATAAAGTTATTCTTCTGAGACCTAAAACCTCGACTCTGAAAGATTTTTCTGAGACCTGATCCAGACTTTGAAGATTTGAACCAAAGACCAAGAATTTGCCACAACATAATTGGCGAGCCAGCCAGGAGCCTCGAGAGGGGACAACTGTGGTGACGGCTCCGACTAGTGACCCCACGAAACAAGGTCGACCAAAAATAAGGTAAGCAGTTTTTGCTTAATTTGTTTCGTGTGGTTCCTGTCAGAGCAGTCATCTGGTTGGTATCTATTTGAACATATTTAATTGATAGAACCCCGCCGTAAAACGAACCTAAAAAGAGTAAATTATAAAGGAAAAAGTCTAGGTTTTGGGTCAGAAGAAGAAAAATGCATGCATGTGTAAGTGTGAATGTAAAACACAAGAAGGGCTGCGTTGGTAAATGCAAGAAGGGCTGCAGTTTACCTGTGTGAATGTAAAACGCAAGAAGGGCTGCATTGGTAAATGCAAGAAGGGCTGCAGTTTACCTGTGTGAATGTAAAACGCAAGAAGGGCTGCGTTGGCAAATGCAAGAAGGGCTGCAGTTTACCTGTGTGAATGTAAAACGCAAGAAGGGCTGTGTTGGTAAATGCAAGAAGGGCTGCAGATTACCTGTGTGAATGTCTAAATGCAGGGACTGCGTTGATAAAAGATTTGTTATTTCATATTATAAGTGCAAGAAGTGCACTGGGTGTCTGTCTGTTTTTTGTTGCTGTTGTTGTTTTTTGTCAAGAGGTGATCTACAAGCAGTGATGCCGGTAACGCGTTACTTAGTAACGCGTTACTCTAATTTGACCACTTTTTTCAGTAACGAGTAATCTAACGCGTTACTATTTCAAAACCAGTAATCAGATTAAAGTTACTTATCCAAGTCACTGTGCGTTACTATTTTTGTCATTTTCCTTAGTAAAAATATATATTTATTTCTTCTTGCATCTCGGGGAGTGTGCGCGACAAGTCACGTTTTCAGCATGAGGTTCACGTCACGTGTACGGACCACGCAGCGACACAAATGTAAACAACAATGGAGGGAGGAGAGAGATGCGCTTTTTCTAGCTGGAAATACAGTCACTATTTTGAGTTTGTGTCTGTCAGCTAAAGATGGCAACATTAAGGTCCGTTGTAAACTCTGTGCTGGTGGCGACAAAGTGTTATCTACCTACAGAAACACTTCGTCGAATTTGAAAAAACATATGGAGTCGCAGCACCGCACAGTCAAACTTACGCCCGTTTCACACATACTTGTCACCGTCTGCAGTGCGTATGCGGTGCATATTTTTTTCCCGTACCCATGTTAACAGGTTAGAGCTTTCACACTGCACGCGGGTGCGGTCCGTCGATCTGTTCCAGGTGCGTGAGTATACAGCAGTGCAGAGATCGTTTCCGCACCTAGTCTATTTTTGCTGTGCTGCACCGTGCTGAATTAAAGTGGCAGCGCATTGTTCACATTAAAATAGACATAGATTGACAAGAAACTGTATTAATTTCATCATATACGCAAAATTACAGTTAACGTGTTCTACAGTTACTAAATTACAGGGTCAAGAAAAACAAAAAAACAATATATATTTTATAAAAACAAGTATTTATATTAAGTGAAGTCAAGAAAGACTGTTTTTTCAGGAAATAGTTTTTAAGTTCAACTTTAAATGTCAGGAGATAGATTGTTGATATTACTGTTAAAACTACACTTCCAATAAAGTGAGTGTTGGCAAAACCGGTTGTCATTTTTATGTTGAGGTGGTGGGGGTGTTGTCGGCAACTGCTGAATGTAACTAATAAAAGTAACTTGTAAAGTAACTTAGTTACTTTTAAAATCAAGTAACTTGTAAAGTAACTTAGTTACTTTTAAAATCAAGTAACTTGTAAAGTAACTTAGTTACTTTTTCAAAGTAACTGTGGCAACACTGTCTACAAGGAGTGCAGAGTGGATAGAGAGAGTGTTAATTAAATATATGCAAGGAGTGCACTAAGTTAATAAAAAATTATTAATAGAGAAAAACAATAAAATAACTGAACTAAAATAAGGGGATTAAAAATACAAGAATAATATTATGTTTTAGGAACATCTTTAAGAAAACAGAGAAGAGGTGCCTTTTGCTTATCTCTGGACATACTGCGCGGGTCCGATCTGGGCGTACAGCCAAACCGGGCATATATCCAATCAGCAAATCATTTGTCAAAATTCTGGGCTTACCGTCAAAAAGCACTTAAATAGTCAATAAATTTACCATGAGTTGAGCTGCAAGTGACAGTTTAAGTTAGTAAAACTAAGACAAGGATTTGAAAAGACTAAAAATAAGGATAACATTACGATAATAATATAAAAATTTATGGAGAAACAAAGCTTTGAGAATTAAATAGATGATGATACCATGAGGATGGTCTTTTGATCGAAAGTGTGGTGGTTAAATTGGCTTAATTTAAGTGTGCGGACAATTTATTTTTAATTGAATGGATGTTATCAATCGAATTAGTGAACAAAGAGTACAAAGATATAAATATCAAAAAACAAAAAAATATCCCAAGATATTGGTTCTGTCGCCTATTTGGTAATTTACCAAATTGTAAGTTGTGTGATCCCAACAAAGAGACACAGCCTTTATTAAATAAAGAAATAAGAAGTTATCAAGGTTGTTAAGTAAATGAGTGAAAGTGTGTGAGTGTTGCAACGTGTATGACTGTTCCAGCACAAGAAGTGCGTTTGGCGTACTAGATACGCTTTTAAGGCAAGACGTGCTGCATTTTATCTGTTTGTCTTGGACGCAAGAAGTGCGTCTGGCATAAGAAGTGCACCAAAGAAAAGTGCAAGAAGTGCATTTTTATTCAACGCAAGAAGTGCGTATGGCGTAGGAAGTGTGCCACAGTGCAAGAAGTGCACTGAAGGGGGTTGTTAGTCTTTATTTGTTTGTTTGTCTTTTTATTTGTTTGTTTGTCCTAAGTGTTAAAGTGCACTGAGTGCTTGTTTGTCTTTAACAAAGGGGATTTTGTGAGGAGTATAGTGTCGGTACAGAGATTATTAACTAAATAAATATATATGCAGGGAGTGCATTAAGTTATTAAAAGATTGATGATAAATATTATGTGAAAAAAAAGAATAAAATAAAGTTAAAAAGTTTGAAAAAGAGTGATTAGGAAAAATATAAGATCATCCTCTCAGAAGAGACAGAGAGAAAGAAAGGAGGGGTGAGTCGGCTCAGTCTAGGTGTTCGGCCAACAAAAATCCAGGCGTTCAGCCAGCAAAAAAGGTCTGGGCGCATTATCAAAAAGCACCTAACTAGCTATAAATTAATAAGTGTGTTGAGCTGTCAGTGATAATTAAATTTAGCAAACAACCTGAACAACGGATTTAAGAGATTAAAATAAGATAAATAAAAATAAGGTAAATGGTATAAGAGTAAAAAGGCAAAGTTGTTGAAAAATTTGGATGGAAACAAATTAGTGAAAAAAGAGTGCAGAAGGTATAAATATCAGAGAACAAGAAATATTCTAAGGAATTGGTTGTGTTGACTGTTTGGCCATTTGCCAGACTGTAAGCGTTGTGATCCAGATAAAGAAACACAGCCTTTATTGAACAAAAGTTTGATTGATTAACTTTGTTTTTTCATTTGATACAAGAAAAATAGAATAAGAATAACGAGTGAATGTGTGTATGTGGATGTGTGAATCAAATCCCGGGTGTGTGAATGAATATACTAACAAACTAAGTGTATCTGAATTGAGATAAAGAAATAAGGAGGGAGAGAAGTGACAGAGAAGGAGAGTTTTTTATTCTTTGAAAAAAAAAGAAAAAAAAAAAGAAAAAAAAGGACACATGCGGACCAGAGTGAGGCTGCACCTCTGCCGCAGTGCGTGGTCTGCAAGGAGGTGCTAGCAAATGATAGCATGAGACCATGCAAACTTCGGCGTCACATTGACACTTAGCACACGAATTTAGTGAACAAGCCAGTTGAGTTTTTTGAGAGGAAGCGTGATGATTTGCAGTCTCAAAAAAGCATAATAAAGTCGTTTGGCACCATTAACATGAAGGCGACAGAAGCTTCTTATCGTGTCGCGCTACTTATAGCGAAGGCAGGCAAACCCCATAACATCGGCGAAACATTGCTACTCCCTGCAGCTATAGATATGTGTTCAGTGATGCTGGGAGAAGCAGCTGCTGCTAAACTTGACGCAATCCCTATCTCTGACAATACCATCCAGCCACGAATATCAGACATGGCTTTTGATGTCAAAGAGCAGGTCCTGGACTGTGTTCGTGAAAGCCCCTTTCACGCCATTCAGCTGGATGAGTCCACTGACGTCGCACACTGTGCTCAATTGATGGTGTACGTTCGCTTTATCAAAGAGCACAGTGTGCAGGAAGATTTTTTGTTTTGCGTTTCTCTACCCGCCCGCACAACAGCGGATGAACTTTTCAAGGCCTTGAATAACTTTTACCAGGCTAATTGCCTTGACTGGGGCCGGTGTTGTGGGATATGCACTGATGGGGCAAGAGCAATGACTGGCCGTCACAGCGGTCTAGTAAAACAGGTGCAGGCAGTTGCCCCTGCGGCTGTCTGGAAACACTGCATTATCCATCGACAGGCTTTAGCAACAAAAAGGATGCCCCAAGAATTGCGTGCCGTTCTTGATGAAGCTGTCAAAATTGTAAACTTAATTAAATCGCGTGCCTTAAACGCCCGTCTGTTCTCAATCGCAATGAGATGGGCGCTCAATTCCAGCAGCTGCTCCTGCACTCCGAGGTCAGGTGGCTCTCTCGGGGCAAAGTCCTCACCAGGCTGTGCGATTTGCGCGAAGAAGTCCTCCTCTTGCTCACTGAGATTAACTCCCCACTGGCAAAACATCTGGCAGACATGAACTGGCTTGCTATGTTGGCCTATCTCTCCGACATCTTTGATAGGATCAACTCCTCAACACCTCTCTCCAGAGCAAAGAGTGCCACGTCTTTTCGGCACACGACCAAGTGTCTGGGTTCAGAAAAAAGCTGGACTTGTGGTGTGCTCGTGTTGAACGAGGTTCGGTGGAAATGTTCCCAACCCTGGAGGATGTTGCGGAGAAGACAGGGCTGCCTCTTAACTCTGTCCAAACGGTCATCACTGCGCATTTGAATGGGTTGCGTGACCAGTTTGGCGAGTATTTTGGAGAGGACGCATTGGGAAATCAGTGGGTGAGAAATCCGTTCTCTTTCCCTGCCACACCCCGTGATGGACTGAGCCTGCAGGAAGAGGAGGCTCTGGTCGAACTCAGCTCGAATATGGACTTGAAGCAGAGACTGGGAGAAATGCCGATCACGCGTTTCTGGTTTTCTGTGGAGAGCGAGTTCCCCCAGATTTCCACTAAGGCTACGAAAGTCCTAATTCCATTCACCTCCACCTACTTGTGTGAGTGTGGGTTTTCCGCACTGACCCTGATTAAAAACAAATACAGGTCAAGGCTGCAGGTGGAGGACGACTTGCGTTTATTTCTCTCTGGAGTGCAGCCCCGCATCAAACTCCTCTGCGCATCAAAAGCGCGGCCTCATTGTTCCCACTAATATGGACGATTAAATTGAAACTCACGTGTTGTCTTGAATCCATAAATTGGTAGGGCCGTTGAGGGTTGATGCCGCTCTTGTAGCGCAAATGACGTGAATGGCGCATTTTGTTCGTTTAAAAACCTTTTTGTTCAAAAAGGTTTTAGATTGTTAAAAAAAAAATCATGAAAAATATGTGAATCTGTTCGATCTGATAACATGCCTTCAATGCAGTTGACTGTTAAATGTTATGTGTTCCGTGAACAAACAGCGTTGTCGTTCATTGATCAGTCAGAGCTGTCCATTGTGCTGATTTTGTTCGAGGAGCTTTTTCAGCCGTCGTCGTCGGTAGTTTTGCCGCCGATTACACGTTAAAGGGATAGTTCACTTCAAAATGAAAATTCTGTCATCATATAGGCCTACTCACACTCAAGTTGTTTCAAGCCTGTATGAATTAACAAAACAGTTAACTGGAACCATTGACTTCAATAGTATTTTTTTTTCTAAGTCAATGGGACCAGTTTACTCTTTGGTTACTGACATTGTTCAAAATATATTCCTTTGTGTTCAGCAGAAGAAAGAAATTCATACAGGCTTGAAACAACTTGAGGGTGAGTATATGATGACAGAATTTTAATTTTGATGTGCATCACTTTAAGCATGTTTTGTTGACTTGTGGTTAGGCATATGCTACTGATGTTCAGTGATTTTAAAAGTAGCCTCAATTAGGCCTGCATGAAGTTGTAAATTATTTGCTGTTGCAAAGAATCATTTATGAATGCACTTTAAAAAAAATGTAGAAAATAAAATGTCTTCAAATACAATATTAAAAAAGATTTGTTATTGATCAGACAATCAGTTGTTATTTAAACTCATCATTGCCTGGAACACACAAAATATGGCATTTACTGCAGAGGCGTGCGGGTTAGGGCAGGCAGACTGTGTTTTGGGGAAGGGGGGGCTCGGCTGTCCTTACCTACTCTAAGGGGAGGCTCACATTCACCCAATTTGGAAACCCCTGTCTTAGACCTTTCGGCAGCTTTTGACACTGTTGACCACCCTACTCTGTTGGCTAGACTTGAGACTGGGGTGGGCCTAAAAGCTTCTGTCCTGTCATGGTTTCAGACGTACTTTTCTGACAGAAAGTTTTTAGTTAAGATGGGTAATTGTTCCAGCTCCATGGCACCTCTAACCTGTGGTCTTCCGCAGGGCTCCATTTTGGCTCCCTCTCTATTTTCTCTACACATGCTACCGTTGGGCGCTATCTTAAGGAAACACAGTGTATCATTTCATCTTTATGCGGACGACACCCAAATTTACATTCCATTTAAGAGAAATAACACTGCAGCGTTAAAATCTCTTCTGCTATGCCTAGAGGAGGTGAAGGCATGGCTGGCTCAATTTCCTCTCTCTAAATGATGATAAGACAGAGTTCATTGTTTTCAGCCCGAGTGAAAGGTCCCAGTGTATAAGCCCAGACTTGGGGAGTCTATCTCCCTTTAAATCTACAGGAGTGCGGAACTTAGGTGTTCTTGTTGACCAGTCTTTAAAATTTGACAAACACATATCATCTGTCATCAGTTCCGGTTTCTACCAACTTCGCTTACCATCTAAAATCAAAGGCTTTCTTACTCCGATAACTTTGGAAATGGCGGTTCATGCATTCATCACGTGTAGGCTAGATTATTGCAATTCACTTTACTGTGGGATATCAGTTTCTCAAATTGCCCGTCTTCAGTTGGTCCAAAATGCTGCGGCCAGACTTATTCTTAACTGTCGCAAATATGACCATATCTCTCCGATTCTTAAATCGTTACACTGGCTGCCTGTCCGGCAGAGAATAGATTTTAAAATCCTCCTATTTGTTTTCAAATCTTTACACAACTTAGATCCAGTCTATCTCTCCGAACTTATTCATCCGTATACTCCGTCCAGAAGCCTAAGGTCACACGACCAGGCTCTGCTGATTGTCCCTCGTGTCAGACTTAAGCGTAAAGGGGAGCGTGCTTTTGCAGTGGCAGGGCCTCGTCTGTGGAACACCCTGCCCCTAGAGATCCGAACTGCCCCCACCCTTTCTATCTTTAAGTCTTTGGTAAAAACCTACCTGTTCTCTGTTGCTTATTGATCTCTTTTTTCTTTTTTATTATTTCATTATTATAACATTAATCCTGGCCTGTCCCTGCACTCTTGGCAGCATAGCAGGCTCATAATTGTATGGCTGTGGTCCGTGGTCCGTCATACGAGTAAGTCCGAAATGTCATTGCGTTCCATTGTTTTCCTGTTGTTTGAATGGTTTGAATTGACCGCTCTCCCTCCCATTACGTCACGCCCATTTTCAGATGCGGAAGTAAAATTTTCTCACAAAAACGACTCCAGAAGCCAATGTAGCGTATTTATAAGTATATTTTAAAGAAAATCTAGTTACTACATTGTTTTTCTATACATTGACTGGTTGGGTCCTCTAACCTGCAATATGCCCTTTAATGTTTCAGCATACCAAGACATTTTGTACAATTTCATGCTCCCAACTTTGTGGGGAGAGTTTGGGGATGGCCCCTTCCTGTTCCAACATGGCTGCGCACCAGTGCACAAAGCAGGGGCTTTAAAGGGGTGCTTTAACATTTAAAGCCACAATGTAGGCTACAGAACATCACACAAAGATATAGAAGAAAATGTATAAAACATTTCGGATCAATCTTCTTCTTTGTCCTAGCGTGTATCCCATATTTGTATAGGGTCTGCTTGTTCACATGCTTTTCGCCACTTGGCTCGATCCAGGGCATCATCAGTGGTGATATTGACTGCGCCAATGTCCTCCGCCAGACGATCGAGCCAGCGCTTCTTTGGCCGGCCGTGCGGTCGCCGTCCAGGTGGTGATAGATGATAGGATCTAGGATAGGATTTCGGATCAATAAAACTAAGAAATAAATGACTGCGGAAAATCCAAACTCCAGACAGGATTTGCATTTCACATGCAAATCAAATTAAATCGATTAAATTGCCTGTGCGTGCAGGCTCTAAGTACAGCGCAACATCGATGCACCAAAAAAATCAATTAATTTACAGAATTAAATTAGAACAGTATATACCTTTCTAATAAATAAAATACAAAACGAAATAAGTCATAATCAAGTCACAAGATGTAGAACAAATGTAGAACAAAATGCCTAAAGTGCAGGGGAACATATATTCCCAAAAAAGCCACAAATGGTTAAATAAGATAAACCTGAGTGATCAATAAATAAAATGAAAATAAATTAAATATTCTTCACTGTCTACTGACAGTAAAAGAACAAACAGCAATTACAAGCATAGATATAAATACAATGTAACATTTATAAACTAAGGTCTAACTGTAGTATTCATGTCAGGTAGACCTACAAAAATGTAATTAAATGTAAATTAACACTATGTTTACGGTATAAGCTTAATTGATTACCGTATATACCCGAATATAAGACGACCCCCCATTTTCCAGACTTATTTTTTGGGGAAAGAGACTTTTGTGGAAAAATGAAAAAAAAAAATCTTGTTTTCCAACAGAAAATAATTTTATCTGAAAATTCTAGTGATAATTCATTAGAAAAAACATTGTAACACCATTCATTAAATATTTGGATTAATTTGTCACAAAATAAAGTGCACTCTGTTAATGAGTTGAAGAGAGAAATGAATGAATGAGTGACACAAATGAATAACCGTCCTTTTCACAAAAATGCAGTAATTATGTAGGTCTATGTGTGTAATTGTGGTTAGGGTTTTATACGTCCAGATTTTGGTCAGACAGTCCGGATTTTAAGCCCCCTGTCCAGCGCTGTTTTTTGTTTTAAATTCAGTTCACTGTGCGCATCAGTTCTATTAATAACCTATAAATATCCTGCATATTGATAGCGGCTCCCTGATGCGCGCAAATTCAAATCTCCTGGAATCTAGACTAGAGCCGAACATGCAAGACAGAACATAGCCTGTATGTGCTCCAAACCAAACCGTGTAGCGAGCACACGGCAGAGAGGGAGAGAGCGAGAGACCTTGCGTTTCCAGGCGTCAGTGAGTGAACGCCTGACAGGAGCCACTCTCTTGCGCAGATTATCCTTGAATGGCTTGTTGACGACTACATCCAATACCTGTAGCTGGCTTGTCATCCCCCCGGGTATGATCACTAGATCGCCGTTCATTTTCCGCAACTGAGTTTTGACGGGCTCCGTCAAGTGTCCGCGGAATGCATCCAAAACGAGCATATTTCTCTTCTTCTGAAGCGTACCGCGGCGCCTGCCCCACACTACCTTGAGCTTGTGTTGGCGCCCTCTACTGCTTTCTCCCGTGATTTTGTCTATATCGCGAATATAAAACGACCCCTCATTTTTCAGCCTATTTTTAGGACAAAAACCTTGTCTTATATTCGGGTATATACGGTAATCTTTGTTAAAGCTGTGTTTAGTAGTTTGATTAATATTTATGACAAACAACAGCATGTAGGCCGCTGTCACTTTAAGAATGCACGGCTGTATAATGATACATATCCGAGTTTTCTTAACTCGTTCTCAAAGACATAACCGAATGTGTTTACGAGAATACTTGCTTACTTTGACTATGTGTGTATAAATGTCCACCAAATGGAGACGCGAACGAGGAATCGATTTGGAGTCTGAAACGCGTCTCTCTGTGTGCGGCTAGTGAGCACAGATAACAGCGTGGGACACTGAGTAACGTTAACAAAATAAATTCTCCTTTGCCTCTCCCAGCGCTGGCATGTTTTAAAGTATATTGAATTTGTAAACTAGCAAGTGCAAAATACGTGCAAACGATAACTTTTCACTCTATTGTGGTTAAACTCGCAATGCTGTGAAGTCAAGTAAAACAGAGTTTCTGATCTGGCCAATAATGACCAAACACATGAAGCAAAGCATGAAGCACATGATTCAGTGAGTTGTGTAAAGTTAACAAATAAACCAAATCTAATACATAAAATATAAAGCTGGCTGAAAGAGCAATACTGACAACAAAACTAGCACAAAACTATGTGTAATTGCCAAATAAGTTAATTTCCATTAATATGCAACGTTTTAGAAAAGAATGATGAAAACAGTAGGTCAACATAATACGTTCTTTAATTCCCGGTCTTATTCTGTCCTCTAGTGGCATATCGAAATGAATACAAACCTTAAAGTAACACTAAGTAGTTTTTCAACCTTCATAATGTATTTCCAAGACCCTTGTGATGGTACATCGACATAAAATAAGTTAAATGACTCGTCTGCCATAGCCTGACGGGGTCTGTATCGCTTTTACTGGCACTATGTAACTTCGGGTTTCGGGTAGGAACCCGTGCACAAAAAGAACTACAAAATTCGACTGCTTTACGTCAAGCGCTACAATAGTCATTATTTAGTTTTTCTTCGTTTCTGATGTCGCAATACATCATCCTTTCATGAAATCATGTAACATACTCTACCTTGTCTGTGGACATTGTTCATTCTAAAGCCGGTGCTGGATAAACAGCGAGCGTGCGTGCGACGGTAGGCTAGATTATTTACGACAGCGGCAATGGACAATTTCGTTTCCAACCAGTAGGGCGACCGAAGAGGAAAAGTTACTTGGTGTTACTTTAACAAATTTACTAACAGACCAAACACAGTAAATAATCATACTAATAAAGTATATGTACAACAAAATCTGATGAAAAAAAAGGCCGAGTAGGCCTACACTCAAATGAGATCAACTCAGACGTCAATAAATGGAGGCGCAAATTATAATTCAAAATAAAACAAAAATGTCTTTTATACACAAAAATGTCTCTATTTGTACAAATTGCTGCACATTCGTTGAATTCTGAATTTTGCACATTTTAAAGCAATTTGTTTGTGGATAGCCTAAAATATTTGCAACATTTATCAAGTTCAAGGATAATTGTGCGTGCATTTCTTAATCAATATGATAGCCTACTAAAATCATAAGAAAGTAGCCTATAGCCTACTACAAAAAAATCAGATAAGTCCAGAATATGAACACAAAGAAACTCTGTTTTACTTGACTTGGCTTTCACTGCCTTAACCTACCACTACTGCGAAGTATTATTAATAATAATAATAATAATAATAATTTAACTATTGTTGTTGTTGTTGCACTGCATTCGTTGAATTCTGAATTTTGCACACATAATTGAAAACAATTTGTTTGTGGATATTAGCCTAAAACATATCTGCAACATTTATCAAGCTCACGGATAATTGTGTGTGCATTTCTTAATCAATATGATACTAAACTCATAATAAAGTATACTACAAAAACCAGATATAGTCCAGAATATGAACGCAAAGTGTTTAATTTGACGTTAAGCATTTTCCTCCCATAGAAACTCATTATAAGAACGCTAAATGTAGCTTATATGCATATTAGAATGCCCCTTATAATGTCGAAATAACAAGATATTTATGTCGAAATAACGACTTATGTCGAACTAACGAGATATTATGTCGAAATTACGAGATATTATGTCGTAATAACGAGATATGTCGAAAATAACGACTTATTAAGTCGAAAATAACGACTTATTAAGTCGAAATAACGAGATATTATGTTGTAATAACGAGATATGTCGAAAATAACGACTTATTAAGTCGAAATAACGACTTATGTCGTAATAACGAGATATGTCGAAATAACGACTTAAGTCAAAATAATGACTTAAGTCGAAATAACGAGATATGTCGTAATAACGAGATATGTCGAAATAACGACTTAAGTCAAAATAATGACTTAAGTCGAAATAACGAGATATTATGTCGAAATAACGACTTATTAAGTCGAAATAACGAGATAAGTTTTCTTTTTTTCTCACCTTGTGGTTCAGGGCTTCCGTAATTATACAATAAACAAGGTTTATCAATCAAATTAAACCTTTATTAAGGTTAATTTCGACCTTGAGTCGTCATACATATTTGACGACTCAAATACGTATGAATTGTACTTACTGTTTTTAAAGAAAACTTTTTTTTTATTATTTTTCACACTTCAATACGTTTTCGATGACACTTTATTTATTGCTGATTTTATTAAATAATTTTAAATGCTTGAAAGGATGAACATCTGTCACAGACAAAGATAATAATGTTGTTATCAGAAGATGTTTATTATAGAACACCAGAAAAGACGAACACAGGGAACCACAACGACCAGTTGACATGCAGCATTGAAATGCATTTTTGTCCTTACATTAACCTTAACATTTTTAGTGCTTTTTTTTCTGTTATCTCTTTTACTGATTGTTGTGGAAGATATATGCATGTCAGTGCTGACACATGAGCTGTACTTTAAGAACGAATACAGTCTTAAATTTTTTTTTTTATTTAACAGTCAGACATACATAAAAACCAACATAGTACAGTAGTGAGCAATCTTGTAAATCCATAATTCCAGAAGTGACATAAAAGTGATTTAATTGTTTGATCTAAGTGTGTATTTGAGCGGGTGTGAGTGTAGGTATGTGTATGTGTGTGTATGCTTAAACAAAGTAACCATTTATTATTTATTACCATTGTCATTACCATCACCACCCCACTCCCCACTACCACCATATTGCCGATATTGTGTTGGTCGATTTTTATTTCCATCCTTCCTCCTATGTAACAATTGCCATTGTCAATCCTGTATAAAATAAAATATGATATAATAAGATAGTAAAAGATAACCTTTCCCCATATCTCATCAGTCCCTATCTTTTTCTAATTTATTTATTTTTAATTTTTTTGTGTGTGTGTGTGTGTTATGTGCAATGTCTAAGGTGCATTAAAAGAGGGAGTACAGTGCGAGAGTGTCTCAATTTGGGACAGAGATGCTGTCCCGTTGAAACCACTTCTCGTCTGTCTTGCCTGCCTTGGTGTTTGTGAGGTTTTCCATATATACATATTCCTTTTTTTTTTTTTTTTTTTCCTATTCTATGTTGAAACCCCATTAAAAACCCATGAAGAGATAAGGGGGGAATTATTGCAGTAGTGATGATAATGACATTTAATTCCAATACAGCATTGACAATGGCAATATTGATGATTATAATAATAATGATAATAATAATATTATTAATAAATGATAATGATGATGGCAGTGGCGACCGCAATGGTGAAAGCAAAAGACAGCAACAACAGCAATTACACCAATGAAAAGATAAAAGTGAAAAATAGTAATCATAACAATAACAGTGAAGATAGTAATAACAATGATGACATAAACAAGTTCAAATAACTAAAATGCATTAATATTCGTGGGTTGGTTAAGAAGGTGGGAGGAGTCGGAGTTGAAAACAGAGAAAGGATTCATAGCTGTAAGAGGTCAGAAAGTGTTGGACGGCAGAGGTCAGTTTCAGATGCCTAATTATGAAGGGGAGATGCGTATTCCATTGCAATGAAGTCTGTAATAAGATTTTTCCAAATGTTAATGTGTAATTTATTTCTAGTTTTCCAGTTCATGAGGATAGTTTTCTTGGCGATGGTTAGAGCTATGAGGAGTATTTTAGAGTTTATAGTTTTATCAGTGATTGTTGTCAGGTCCCCCAGCAAGCAAAGATAAGGCGACAGTGGGATGTGGCAGCCGACTATAGTGGATAGTGACTGTGTGACCTCTTCCCAAAAGTGTTTGATTGGAGTGCAGTGCCAGGTTGCATGGATGTATGTATCTGTAGAATTGTGATTGCAATGTGTGCAAACTTCTGACGTGAAACCCATTTTAGCTAATCTGCTGCCCGTGTAATGTGTTCTGTGAAGTATTTTGTATTGTATTAATATATATTAATATATATATTAATAGAAAAAAGAATACAGTCTTTTTAACAAGTCATTAGTAGTTCTTAATGTTTTTCATCACAAAATCGGACAACATGTATTAAAATACATATTTCACCAAGAATTCCCATGACATCGATTATATATATTTCTATGGACTGGACTCTGGATATTGGATAGCAGATTAAACAGGACTTTTATTTTGACCTGACTATATGACGTCATAAAGCTGCGCCGTGCTCCAGCAGCTGTTGTGATTAAACTGAAGAAAGGTTTGTGGTCGATGCACATCGATTTAATCATTTTTACAAGAGGTATGTGACCATGTTTTATTAAACATATATTTATAATACGCGTAATGTAACAATATTGCGTTTTTGTGTGAGTAAAGCGTTTTCAAATCTAATGCTTTGCCAAATGACTCACTGATCCGAAGCGCTTGAATCAATTCGCGCTGACGAATCCTGCTGCTCAAAAGTGAAAAAATACAACGAAAAGAAATATTATTATTAATAGTGACAACTTTCATGATTTGAAAATGTTTTCATGACTACGTAATCTGTTAAATCTACAAAACATTATGAAGTGTCTGTATAATTTGTTATTTTATGTAGTGCTTGTTTTGAGTGATTTTTGTCTGATCAGTTGATTTAAGTCCATTAACTCTCTCTCTGACTGACTCCCTCACCAGTGCGCTGAACTACTGAACTAGAGCTGATTGAGACACACTCAGAGATTTACTGTGTGGATGTATTTCTCTTTCTGTTCATTATTCTCATCTTTAACATGACAAATTGTTCAAACACACAGGAAAACTTCTGGAGAAACATCTGAGATCCACGTGACACTATTATAAAGATGGCGTTTATTAAAGAGGAGAGTGAAGACATAAAGATTGAAGAAGTGTTCAGCGTAAAACATGAAGATACTGAGGAACAAACAGGTTAGTTTTACTCGATCCTTACTCAAATGATCTACAGAACTGTGGACAGACATGTTTGTTGAGATCACATGACCAGACAAATAGAGATAAAGTGTTTCCGCATGAACTTTAGAGGACCTGCACACTTGCATTATATATGGACTAGATGGATTATTTATATGGATTATAAATCTTTGTTGATCCGAAGATAGGAAATCATATACATCTGGGATGGTATAAGTGAGTAAATGATGAGAGAACATTAATTTTGGATGAAGTATTCCTTTAACTATCACCACAGCCCCATCAAGTACCTTTCACAAAGATTGAAGCCGAAAACAGTAATATTAATGATAATGTTAACATTTTATGAAAGGTGGCCATTATTATAATACACTTAAAACAATCAAGTTTGTTGGTGAAAAAAGATTTATATTGCCAAATCATGAGTAATTACAATTATTATTTTGATGTATTGACATCCATATATTATTTCAAGTCCTAAACAAGTCAGTAATTTCATTAGACATGAGATCGCTGCAGTTAGCAAATGACAACAAGCCCACAATCCAAATGTTTACATTTTTTTTTCTTATTCTTTAGGCACACTGTAAAAAATGTACCTCTAAATTAACTGGCAGCAGTCCTGCAGTTTCATTACTGTATTCCAAGTTACATATTCTTTATTAACTTTAATAGTTATGTCTGTACTTGTTTACTATCTGTATCTGTACAAATAAACTGGTATTGTAATATTTAATTTAGATGTTCCTTCTAGGGTAGGAACCTAGAGGGTATTTCTTTTATAGCACACAATTTATTGACACAGTTTAGAGACAAATAATCTGAATGCTTAAAAGAGCAAATCATTACTGAGCCATGTCAGAATCAGGCTAAGAGCATGCCAGAATCTTCAAATTGATGCAGATGTAGTTTGAAAGATAAAACAAAGGAAGACTTATGAACAATTTAGATTTACTTTAAGGAGAGAGCCAATGGGCAGACATTTTGAGCTTAAAAATGAGATGGCAGGCTTTTTTTATTACAGCAGCATGGTACAATAATGCCTGTCACGAAAAAGGGGTTTACTTTCTAAAACCTATTTTAACAAAGTTAAACTTAAAAGTATAGCGGAGGATCTTTTCCGAATTTTAGAGAAGACTAAAAATCTCCAATTTTTTTTTAAAAATGCACATGCGCATCACTCTATTTGCTCCCGAGAGGGAACGCCTATTAAACGCATTTATACTGATCGATTGAGTGACCGAGGACTCAAGACATGATATGCAATGGAGAAGTGGCTTGTTGCATTTGTGTAATAAATACTATGGTGAACACATTGGAATTTTTGAAAATGAACACACAAGGTTTTATAGGCGTGATACCATTTACCATTTGGTCATAAGGCTACTTTAGACAAATTGAGATGTTTACCGTGTCTACGCGGTGCATGACTTGTGCCAGGGCTAGCATCGCTAATCATAGCTTACATTAACTTTTACTAGCAGTGATTTTAAATGGATTTCTCCAAATAGCATGACAAACTTCACCTGTCTTAGTAGAATCTTCGCGACTGCGGCATCAGTGGGAAGCCCAACCTGTGCTTTTAGTGCACGCCAGTGTGTGAAATATTCACCCAAAATCACTCTGGTCTTGTTTCTATATTCTGCGGCCTGTCTCTTCTTTTCATTCACTTCGTATACACTTTTTCTCTTTCGACCATTTTCAAAGGAATGGCTGAAACCGTAACTCATCACACATAATACACCTGAAAGTGCGCATGCGCAGAAAGCGAAAACTACATAGGGACGAGCACGTACGACGGCGTTACGTAAACGTATCATCAGAATGATTGACACTTAGGTGGACCAATAGTATAGGCTACCCACCCGGAAAAAGAAAATCCTCCGCCATACCTTTAAGAATGCACAATATCATAGACTTCATGGGTCATGAGCAGCATTCATAATCAATGGCAATGACACCGCAAATTTGCAAATAAACCCTGGGAATTATGAGCAATGCGAAACATGAATCAGGATAACCCAGGATGCTGTTAATCTGGGGTTTAGAAAATACCCAGGGTTAAACAGTTAAATAAAGCTTTAATTAGTCATTAATCCTCATGTCATTCCAAACCCATATCACTTCTGTATATCTTCAGAAAACAAATGAAGATATTTTAATAAAATCTGAGAACACTCCACTGACGGCCTACACAACTTGCACTTTAATGATTTTAAAGTACTTTTCTGGAGCATGAAAGTAATCCATGTGACTCCAGGGGTTTAACCTCAATTTTATGAAGCTAAAAAACCCATTTACACAAAGTATGTTTAACACATATGCATCATGGTGCTAGTGCTAATTTTTTCCCAACACACAGAAAGAACTTGCGTTACTTCATCAAACTAAAGTTAAACCGCTGGAGACTCCTGGATTACCTTTTTTAAATGCCTTAAAAGTAGTAGTTGTGTAGGCTATGTAGATTGAAAGATTTCATTAAAAAAGATCTTCATTTGAGTTCTGAAGATGAACAAGTCTTGCGGGTTTGGAAAGACCTTAGTAATACATTGTAAAGCACATCTGAAATTAAATGAAATAAGCTTTTAGTAGAGTATTGTAAATTTTTTACATGTTTTACAGAAAAGATGTTGCAAATGTACTTACCTAGATGAAATCCCATTTCTAATCAACAAGATTTTTCAGTAGAGAGGCAACCTTTGAATTAACTGTTGCAGCCTTTTATTCACCAGCTTGCCCATCTTCTTGGAGACCTCATTGCTTCTGCAGGTCTTTGAGGGTTTATTCCAACGTAGCCTCTAAAGACAGTTATATAACAAATTACCATAGTATGCAAGAATCGTGTCAAAATTCTTTTAAAGATGATTCTGAAAGGTAAAATTAAAGTGTCACACCTTCAGAAACTCCAATATGCAACCAGCCAACTCTTTTCAAGATTTGCCTTTGAGAAGACTTCATTGTAAAGGAGTTCACCCAAAAATGTTTTTCTGTCATATTTTACTGCTGAACACAGGAATATATTTGGAAGAATGTTTGTTACCCAAAAGTTGTGGGTCACCATTGAAGTTAAAATAGTGAGGAAAAAATACAACAGTGTGGAGCATTCAGCAGAGCAAATAAATGTATACAGGTTTGGAACCACACAAGGGAGAGTAAATGATGAAAGAACATTTCTTTAACTCTTTTTTTTTATCCTCCCCTATTTGTCAATATTTCTTCTTAAAGGATTAGTTCACTTTTTAAAAAACTTTTGCTGATGATTTACTCACCCCCATGTCAGCCAAGATGTCCATGTCTTTCTTTCTTCAGTCGAAAAGAAATTAAGGTATTTGATAAACATTTTAGGATTTTTCTCCATATAATGGACTTTACTGGCAGCCAAACCGTCCAAGGTCCAAATGACAGTTTCAGTGCAGCTTCAAAGGGCTTTAAACGACAACAGACGATGCATAAGGGTATTATCTAGCAAAATCATCGGTTATTTCTAAAATAAATAAAAAGTTTAAGTTTTATTAGCACAAATGCTCGGCTTGCTCTGTTCTCCTCTTCGAACTCGTTCATCAAAATGAACGAATCTTTTTTCGAGTCATTTCATTCATTCAACGAACAAAATGAACGAAATGACTCGAAAAAAAGATTTGTTCATTTTGATGAACGAGTTCGAACAGGAGAGTGACGACCGCGCATCACAGAACAGAGCAAGGCATAAAACTTCGTTTTTTATTTATTTATTTTAGAAATGACCGATCGTTTTGCTAGATAAGACCCTTATGCATCGTCTGTTGTCGTTTAAAACATTTGAAGCTGCACTGAAACTGTCATTTGGACCTTGGACGGTTTGGCTGCCAGTAAAGTCCATTATATGGAGAAAAATCCTAAAATGTTTTCATCAAAAACCTTCATTTATTTTCGACTGAAGAAAGAAAGACATGGACATCTTGGATGACATGGGGGTGAGTAAATTATCAGCAAAAGATTTTTAAAAAGTGAACTAATCCTTTAACAGTAGTAACTAATAAGACACTAACCCAGCAAAATGAGACAACTTGCAGGTAGATTAGGTTTCTTCTCAACACCAGCTGCAGATACAGCAACCTGTAGAGAACACACAATATACATAGAGTCAGAATACATAATATCACTTAAGCCGCATTTCCACCACAGGAACTTTCCCCAGGAACCAGGAACTTTGGGGTATAGTACTCAGTGTGTTTACACTGCTAGAACCAGGGTCTAAATGAAGTTCCGGATAAATATTTTCCCCTTCAAAAGGCCCTGCTCACGAGGTACAATTACAATTACAATTTTTTTTTGCTTTTATTTGAGCATCTCGTATACACAAAGTTCTATCTAATAACAAGGGTCAGCATAATAGGCCAAACTAAAGAAGGATACATACACAATAAATATGTAAGAAAATAATGAAAAACGTAAATATGATGCTCAAAAGGAGTAGGCAGAAGCTTAAGCTTATTAACGCCTACCCCCTTTTATACATTTGTGCTGTAGTTACATTACTACAATCAAGAAAACAATTGAATCATATGTATGTTGGGCTTTTCCAATGCCCATACAATCAACAAAATGAACTCACAACCATTCTGATGATTCCAAGAAAAGAAAAGAAGAATCGTCCATTAATACCCTTTCCACATTTAAGGATATTCTTCCGACCTGTACTTAGACAGTAAGCATTTTTTATACTTGGATTTGAACTGATAAATGAATGGGCACTGCTTGAGTTGGTCTATTCCAGACCAGATCTGGTTTATTCCAGAGCCTGACGCCACACACCGACACACACATACTTTTCTTTGTAGTTCTGAACGCTGGTACTTTGAGTTGGCCATACCCTCTGAAATTGTAACAGCTATCTCTTTTTTTGAATAATTTTTGAATATTTGTTGGTAGTACGAACCGATTCGCTTTATACACTAATTGTACAGTATAAAAATCAATTAAATCCATGAATTTGAGCATGTTACTTCGTAAAAACAATATATTTGTGTGTTCGAGGTATCCTACCTTATGAATAACTCTGATTGCTCGTTTTTGAAGTATTACAAGGGAACGAAGGGAACTTTTATAATTATTACCCCAGACCTCAATTCCATAAGTTAAGTATGGTAAAATAAGACTGGAATACAATATATACAGTGCCTTGTAATTTAAAACATACTTAGCTTTGTTTATAATTGCAATATTTTTTGATATCTTCCTTTGTGTGTGTCCAATGTGTGATTTCCAGCTCAGTTTGTTGTCTATCGTGACTCCCAAGAATTTGATTTCTGTTACTTTTTCTATTTTAATATCATTTATATTTATCAGTAGTTCAGGATTTTCCTTACAATTGCTAAACATGATCATTTTTGTTTTGTCTAGATTAAGTGATAATTTGTTTAAATCCAGCCATGTTTTAAATTTAGCTAATTCCTGATTTACATCCTTTATAAGTCTATTATAGTTATCATTAGAATAAAATATGTTGGTATCGTCAGCAAATAACACAATTTTTAACAAATCTGATACTTTAAATATATCATTAATATATAAATTGAATAGTAAGGGAGCCAGTATAGACCCTTGAGGCAGCCCACAAACAATGCTCATACATTTTGATTCGGTGTCCCCCATTTTAACAAATTGTTGTCTCTCATCTAAATAACTTTTAATCCAGTTCCCAGCTACTCCCCGAATACCATATTTTTCTAATTTATGTACAAGATTAGCATGATTGATGGTATCGAATGCTTTCCTTAGATCTATAAAAATTCCAACAGCGTGTTTTTTGCAGTCTACAGCACTGGTGATTTCTTCCACAGCATCAATAATAGCCATAGTGGTCGATCTTTTGGGTCTAAATCCGTATTGCCCTTCGTTAATTAATTCATGCTTCGCAATAAATTTATCCAGTCTGCTATAGAATGTTTTCTCCAATATTTTTGAGAACTGTGGCAGAGACAGGCCTATAATTTGTAAATATATGTTTACTTCCGTTTTTAAATAGTGGTAACACTTTGGCTATTTTCATTTTGTCTGGAAAAGTTCCAGTTTGGAGTGAAGCATTACATATGTGTGTTAAGGGTTTCACAATATTATCTATTATTCTTTTTATTAATCTCATATTAATGTCCAAATAGTCCATAGATGATTTATTTTTACATTTATACACAATAGTTTTGATTTCTGTCTCGCTCACATCAGAGAGAAAGATGGTTTGCGGGTTCCTTTCTATAGCTGAATCCACCATTATGTCATTACTACATGCTGGGATTTTGGCCGCTAATTCAGGACCAACATTTATAAAAAAAAATCATTGAACTTATTGACAATGTTTTTCATATTGTAGTTTTCAGTGTCGTTATCTATAAAATAATCAGGATATGAGTTGATTTTACAGTTGTCTCTTAGCAATTTATTCAGTATACTCCAAATTCCTTTAATATTACTTTTGTTCTCATTTAATTTATTTTCATAGTATAATTTCTTACTGTTTCGAACAATGGTTATCAGTTTGTTCTTGTATACTTTATACCGTTCTTCGTAAAGGTAGTACTTTATTAAGGTAGTACTTACTACTTTTAAAGTCCCTGTAAAGTCAAAATTAAGTATGTGTTCTGAGTTTGCCACACCACAGAAAATGTGTTATTAGTCACCCAGCCAAATTTGAATGATAAAAAAAGCCAGTAAGTACATAAAATAAGCTATCAAAATCTTGAAAAAGTGAGCAGTAATCTCTGCTCTCAAACGCTGGGGTGTGTCCGCTGGCTGCGCTGAAACCACGCCCACTCGCGGGAAAGCTGCCGTCGCCACACTCAACTCTACAGCCGGAATGGATGCTCGCACGGTGGGCACGCACTGCCGATGATGGCACCAGTTGTCGGCGCGACGGGAGGATGAATGCCGAGGCGGGAGTCGGTTCGGCCCCATTCACCAGTAACAGCGGATTATCTGTGATTCCCAGTTGTCTCCGACGAAAGTTTATAAAACTATCCCGAAAATGATCACTAACAGAGGTGGGTTTTGGCGGTGATCCTCAGCTCTCCATCAAGGTGGCTCTTCACAAAATTAATCTACTTCTTCTTGTTGTAATCGTTTTTCGGAAATTTAAATAAGGACACCGATCTGTTTTGTACGTGATCCGGTGATCGCATCCAGGTAGTACGCATTTCTGTGACGAAGGCATAGCTAGCTAGCAGTCTGTAGGCTGTTACTAATAATAGTACTGGCAGTAACTAGCGATTGAGCGACAAACTGATGTGAATGTGCTCTATTATTGTTAGGAGCGGCAGCCTCAGCGGCTCCAGTGCATCATCAAGTAGGGGCGTGTCCAGGAGCTCAAGGGCTCCAGTGCGTCATCAAGTAGGGGCGTGTCCAGGAGCTCAAGGGCTCCAGTGCGTCATCAAGTAGGGGCGTGTCCAGGAGCTCAAGGGCTGCAGTGCGTCATCAAGTAGGGGCGTGTCCAGGAGCTCAAGGGCTGCAGTGCGTCATCAAGTAGGGGCGTGTCCAGGAGCTCAGGCGCTCCAGTGCATCATCAAGTAGGGGCGTGTCCAGGAGCTCAAGGGCTGCAGTGCGTCATCAAGTAGGGGCGTGTCCAGGAGCTCAAGGGCTGCAGTGCGTTATCGAGCCCCCTTTTAGCCCCGCCCAGACAATCCGGAAAATAGCAATGGTGAAAAACTGTTTAACGGTCTAAATCCGCAATTCAGTACTTCACAGTTCACAGTCTTTGTAATATGTTTTAGCAATACATTTCTAACATTTATAATGTGTTTAGAATTTTTTTTTAAATTGCCTTTACAGGGACTTTAAGTTCAGGAACTTTCAGGGGTGGGACAGTCGGACGAACAGTGGCACAGTGCTCATTCAGTAAATGCACAGCTAAACAGAAATGTTTTGAGTCTGGATTTGAATGTGACTACTGTAGGAGCACATCTGATCTCTTCTGGAAGCTGGTTCCAGCATAGTAGCTAAAAGCAGACTTTCCTTGCTTAGTGAACCCTTGGTATTTCTAACTGATGTGATCCTAATGATCTGAGTGATCTGTTAGGTTTATATTCAGTGAGTTGGTTTTAGTTGGTGAATAGCATAGGCTATTATTACACAGTGACAGTAGAGATAACGTTAAGCGCACTAGAATGAAATATAATATTCAGAACTAAACAGTGACTTACAGATTCAGTTAACATCCACAAATGAATAAGTGTGACAATTCAGGGACCAGGCTACACAGTGAACTCTGAGAAAACGCTACTTAAGCTCTGTTGCTTTCTTCAGCCCTCTCTGTGTCTGGTCTGGTCCTGCGCTGTGCTGTGCTCTCTCAGTTTGCAGTGTGAGAGGGGAGTGGCCAGCCGGTAGAGCGTCAAAAGCTAATGTGTGCCTCTTTTACCGAGATATTTAACCATATCTTTTGCATTTCTAATCCAAACAACGTCAAACTTGCCTGTGCTTACTAAAAGACACCTGTCAAGTTTGAAATCATTCGGACTAATGGTTCAAAAGATATGCGAATAAAAGACACGACAGACAGACTAGGGGTGGGCGATATGGAAAAAATATCATATCACGATTTTTTCAGGAAAAATCACGATTCTTTTTCAAATTGCTTTTTAAGACTATTTTACAAATTACTGAGCTGCAATACAAGCAAACTTATATCCCCATTTAAAAAATATAGCCATACAAGGTAAGAAAACATAAAAGGGGAAAAAAAGACAGTAGCATATTTTAATCAAGTGTATGTTTAATGGAAGTGCAATTGTGCAAAGTAAGAACAGTCAACAGGACTTGCATTACAATCAGACTTCTCATCACAAAATGAACAGTGTTTAAAAAAAAGATATCAAACATTGGCAACAGCTGTAACAGTCAGTAGACTGACCCTGAGCAAAACGGCAGCATGTTTTTATCTTTCTATTTTTTTTGAGGTAGCATCTAGCATGAAAAATATAGATAAACAGATGCATCAAAAACAATTAAGTAACTTAAAAAGTTAAATAAAAATGTTTGAATAAAAAAAATATTAACTAGTTATAAATTAAGTACAGTCAGAGACTATAGGATACATCCCCAAATGAACATTTGCTTCAAAGGTAAAACAACACAATAAATAGTGCAATGTGATTCAGGAACCAAAGGTGCAAACATATTTCTGAATCCTGACTCTTTTAAACTTAGCAGCTTTAGAACAAACCTTTCAAATTCCTACAAAGTATATATCCTATAAGAACGTAAAGTATGACTGATCCCAATCACACATTTTTAGAGAGGAAAACCAGTTGAGTGACTTTATCTGGCTTGAGAGTTGCCCTCTGACATGTGACAATATTGCCACCAGTGCTAAAAGCTCTTTCGGAGGGAGCACTTGTGGCCGGAATGCACAAGTACTTTTTAGCAAGTTGGCTAACTCTTGGAAAGTTTGCCTCATGGACTTTCCACCATTCCAAGGGATTCACCTCACTTTCTGCATTCGGTATGGACACGTATCCCTTTAGTTCCCCTTCTATTGCCTCTTTTAGAGAAAATGAAGTTGATCCTGAAACAGCAGCAGATGCACTTGCACCACCTGAGGTTTTCAAAAAGCTGGCAAGTGATTTCTTTACTTTCTTGTGTGGGGTTTGTTCTGCGTCAGGGCTCTGTGATGTGGAGGCAGATGTACACTGTTGAACCGATGCTGCTGGATACTGTACGGTCAGCAAAGACTCCAGCTCAGATACAGCTCTGGCTTGTATTCCCTCTATCTTGTCGCTTGCAATGTATTGGGTTTTGAACCTGGGATCCAGAAGCGAAGCCATATCCAACAGGTCATCAGTGGTGGGATCCTGATATTTGTCAGTGAGGTAATCGAGAATTGTTTGCTTCATTGTTTTTGTTAGTTCAGTGTCATCATTCAGGCTCAAGATGTTGACTTTCAACAGGTAAAGCACTGGCTTTACGTAGGACACACTCACATAGTCCTCACCGGAGAGTGCATCCGTGAAGTCTCTCAGTGGACTCAGTGCTTTTTTCACAGACTCCATCACGTCAATGTCTTGCCATGATGGGACCAAATGCCTCGCCTTCCGGTCTGCCTTCAGGACCTGCGAAATGGCCTTTTCCTGGTCAAGCACTCTCTCAATCATGTTGAGTCTGGAACCCCATCGTGTAGGGGATTCAGTGATGAGTTTATGTTGAGGTATTTTCAGCTCTGTTTGAGCTTTAATTAATTCCCTCTTTTTCTTCCAAATGAAAGAGAATGTACTGACGACTTTCTTGGAGATAGATGTCATGCGTTCAACACGAGGGTCTTTGGCACTTTTTTCTAAAAAAAAAAAAAAAAACTATATCATACATAATTTGACTGTCAGCATATTCTTTATGGTGTTTTCTCTTGAGGTGGTTAAAAAGATTAGTTGTGTTGCCGTCTGACGTGCGAATCTTATCATTGCAACATTTGCAAATAACGGTCGTTTGCGCCGTGTCTGTTATAGAAAACCCAAACCATTTCCATATTATCGATGTTGAATTCTTTTTAGGGACCAACTCCTCTGTGTTTTCACCATCGTCCTTGCGTTGTTTAATCTCACGAGCAAGTAGTTTGATTCTGTTAACACGCTGACATCTAGCGCGCCGCGCATCGCATGTTGTATACGTAGCTGAAAAAAAAGCCATAGAACTGCATCTGATAGAACGCGCACTGGAGCGCGATTCTACGATATTTCCGAAAAAGTGAATCGTGGAGACATTTTAATCGTCCACGATTAAATATCGTCATATCGCACACCCCTAAGATAGACGTTCCTGTAATTATAGATAGATAGATATCTTTTTTCACACATTAAACGTTGGACTTGTCAGAATCGGGCTTTAATAACAGCACAAACCGTGTGCATTGTCCTGAGATTCTTTGCGAGTGGCACTCCTTTACACTATTGGAGATGCGGAGAACTTGGTAAAAAGTGGTGTCTGTCATGACATTCGCAAAGTTTACCTGGCACTCAAGCAGTTTTTAGGGCTTTTGTGGTATTTCCAAGCCATGTAAGACTCAAGGTTGTAAAGCAGATTTTTACAACCATTATAATGAAGATCGTGCCATCATGACCATGCCAATAAGTATGACTTTAACTATATGTGCCTCAGACTTCCCTAATGGGATTGGTGCCATAGGCTGCACACACATCCCCATCAAGGCCCCAATTAACCCTCAGGGGTCCGAGGTGTTTTCTGGGTCCTGGAGGTGTTCTGACATGCTCTGACATTTGTGCTTATTTCTGTTACTTGTGACAGTTTCATGGCTAAAGTTTTATTACACTGTATTCAGCACAAACTCTGCTACAGTAATATGTCAGCAGCATGTGGGTAAAAGCTTGTAGTTTTGAGATAATGACGTTTATGCGTGGCTTGTGAAAAAACAAAAAAGAATTGTCACTGAAATAAGGTCATGAAACCCATATTGATTATTTCTTCACAATACTTTTGAAAAATGTATCACATAGCCTAGAAAATTTGCTCCAAAACTATGTGAAAATCATCCTAACTACTCATTCAGATAAGACAATAAAGTCTTTTAAAATTTGTATGACGTGTTTTGTGTGAGAAAGCTTTATGCGATGGAGGCGTAATCTCATTAATATTACTGCATTTCACACCTGAGGAAGACAAAGACCCTGCTATAATGGCCCTACTAGGTGCTTTCAGGCCATATCATTATAAGGAGCCTTGCACAAAGAAGGAGGAGATTTAAAAAAGAATGGCTTTTAGATGGTTTGGATTTATTTATAACATAATCCAAAGATACACAACAAAGGACAAAAAAGCACATTAGTAAATACACTGATCTAAAGACAGAGGCTTGGACAGTCACACAACTGTGTGCCGTTCCTGAAACATAGTACATACCTGTCATTTCCAAGGTGTTTGATTTTTCATTTTACCATGTTCATGTACAGTCTCCTGTGAATGTTAGTCTGCAGGCCTCATCAGTGGCATCTCGTCCCTGTAAAAAAAATAAACACCTGTGAACATGCTGATATATGGCTGCACGACTTTGGGGATACATTGTGAATTTTTCTGGTTAAAATTGCGATTTATATATATATATATATATATATATATATATATATATATATATATATATATACATACACACACACACACACACACACACACACACACACACACACATATATATATATATATATATATATATATATATATATATATATATATATAAGGGCCGGGACTCGATTAAAAAAATTAATCTAATTAATTAGAGGCTTTGTAATAAATTAATCGCATTTTAATTGCATAAATATTTGACCTGAGAACAGTGAGAAGTAATTTTTTCCACATGGATTTTTAGTATACCATTGAATAATGACTGAATACATAAGCTTAAGCAACAACATATTGTTTATTTTTGTTCAACCAAGTCCAGCAGACCAGTGCAATTTTTGCCATTAAGTGTAGCAATAGCATATTGCTACACTACACTAATAGCAATAGCGAATTCCTTCAAACATGCTCTTATCAAACATGCTCTTATTCATCCACAAACATGCTCTTATCGACGCTTCCATCCGTTCATTTTTTGTAACAAAATTTCCCATCCACGGGGCCAACCAAAGCGATCTCTTTTTTATTTTTTTTATTAACAACAGCAAGTAATACAGAAATTAGAACAAACACCAGAGGAGACACGAAAAAAGGAGAAAAACAAACAGAGTTAGCAATAAAATAATACAAGAGAGGATAATCAAATACATAAAATAGATAGGCTACAAACAATTAGAGCATAAAATGTGACAACTTTAAAGGGGGATTTTGAAGAGAGCACAACAAGATAATGTTTTCCTTGCTTTGGTCTTCTCTGAAATAGAAAGCGTTTGGAGGTATTGGTGAAATTCCTTGAGAAAGACTTTGAATAATGAACCAAAGCGATCTCGTCAGCTTCTATGGTCAGCTTCTTCATCATGAACGCTCATGTGAACGCTAGTTGGTGCGCCAGTATAATCGGTCCACTGAAACTCATCCAGTGAGAAACGTTCCGCGGTGCAATAATAAGTGCGATTATAATTTTTGTGTAATTAATTAACGCGTTAAAGTCTGTAATCTTAATTAACGCATTAAAGTCCCGGCCCTAATATATATATATATATTAGAGGTGGGCATAGATTAATTTTTTTAATCTAGATTAATCTAGATTAAAATGGCTCATTTGAATTCTCCCGAAGGCATTCAGAATATGTGTGCTACCCAAATAATGACTAAAAGTAAGTCTTTGAGAATAGTTCGCCTCGCATAGGGATGTGAATTTCTGCCAAAAATGCCATTGGACAATCGAGGAGCAAAAGTAGAATATCGTTAAAAAAAAAAAAAAAAAAACGCAATGCCAGAAAGGGAGGCCAATTTCATCTTTAGCGATTTGTCATCAAACAAACTGTTTATTAATTGAACAAGTAACATGTTTTTTTTTTTAACATAGTAATTAAAGAAGAAAAAAAAACAATACGCACGACAGTCCGTTTTTGCATCGCCAATGCTCGTTAGATCAAAAAATAATGTCATGTCATAATGATTTTTTTTGTGAACCTGCCTTGTTACTGCAATAGCCTCCTTTTTAAACAAATTAGTTTCAATCAATGTAAACTATTCGTGTGATTATGCCACTGCGCAATACACACACATTACCGCGGGATGGCGGGTGTTCATTTCATAAACTGTGGACAATGGTAGCTTATTTAAACCTGTTAACCAGTGCGCCGACGCTCTGAAGCGTTTTTTTGTATCCTATAAATTAATGTGTGTCCAAAACCCGGATAATGTCATACTTTTTAGTACTGCTATCGTGGTGTAATAATATGTTTGGTTGTAAAATGTATTACCTGAATGAAATGAACTCGAATGTATCGTCCTGTGGAATCATTCATTCACGGACAGTTTACGAAGATGTTCAACTAATAAAGATCTTCATCGCTGGCAAAGATATGATGCATTTGCAGATTTGCTTTCACTAGACTAAACTGTAGATCCACGGCCACTTCATCCAACACTCTTGATGTTCTTAAATCTTCCTGTTACTTACGACTCCTCGAGTGTGAATTGAAAGCGCTTCAGAGTTCAGACGATTCAGTGCGTGAGGAACTGAACAGGTCAACTGATTCGCGAACAAATTTAGACAGATCGGACAACTTGTTTGATGAAGTCTTTGAACAGAAACGATTCAAAAGAGTAATTCATTTGTAAATGAGCATCGCTCATGCTTGGTATAAACTCATTTAACAACGTATTGCATTCAAATAAAGTAACAAGAGGAACGTCGCCCAACAAAGTGAAAGTAGGCCTACACCTTGTGTCCCTGACAGGAAAATACCCTGCTGCGCGATCTGTGACAGTAGGCGCGGCGTCAATTATGTCATACTACACACTAGAATTGCGCGAAAATAACGATATTCGAAAATGCTATTTATGATCCCAACTCAACTTAGATTAACGGCGATATTTTTTTTATCGCGCGATAAGAGTCTCATGTTAACGCAGCACGTTAACGCCGTTAACGGCCCAGCACTAATATATATATATATATATATATATATATATATATATATATATATATATATATATATATATATATATATATATATATATATATATATATATAATTTATTTTAGGGGTGGAACGGTACACAGAAGTTACGGTTGGTTCATACCTCGGTTCAGACGTCACGGTTCGGTACGATTTCGGTACAATGGATGGAAAAGTAAAATAAAAATGCAGAAGGCATTTTTATAAATGTCTTAAGCCTTGTATTTTTTAAATAAGTTTTATTAATAAAGGCATAGAACCAGTTTATTTGTAGTGCACTGACAGGAGTTTTATATAATTAGTTTATTAATTAATAATTTAATTATTTATTAAAAGATGAAAAGACCTTGAGATATGTTTGGTAATTGTACCTGAATGAATTTAAAATTAATTTGCTATTTCAGATAAATATATTTGTTTTCTTTCATTTTAGTTAACCCTAACTTTATTCTCATCTGAATTATAGCCTAAGTAATTGATTTCCGTATAAAATAATACAACCATTAAAAACGTTTGTTAACAGTTGTAGGTTACAGTTTGACAAGAGTTTAGAGTGTGACAAAAGCACAATGTTGTGTTTTATTGCGAGTGTACACAAATATAAGTAAACACTTTGCAGTTAATGTCCTGTATGAAAAAAATCACTTAGTATGTTTTTGTTTCCACTGTTCGATCGCGCACGAGAGATCTCTCTCGCGTGCACACACACACACACACACACACACACACACACACTCTTCGATCGCGCGATTCGCGCCCCTCCCCCTCCCTCCCTCCCTCACACACGCGCACACGCACACACACACTGTTTATCACGGTGTTCATCGCGCCTCTCTCTCTCTCGCGCACACACACACACACACACACACACACACACACACTCCAACATTGCAATCTTGATCGCAGCCTGTTCATTATGCTGCGTTCACAGTCACACCAAAAGCGAATAGAGCGAAATTTATCGCTATTTAAGAGTTTTTTTTTTTGTACTGTGTATTCTCCGTGCAAATTCGTGCACCGAACCGCGACGCCCGTACCGTTTCGGTTCGATACGAATACATGTACCGTTCCACCCCTAATATATATTCGAGATTCCTTTATTTGTCATTTTCATGGTGTACATAAAAACGAAATTGTGTTTCACACATCCACCACTCAGTAATTCAGTGCAATAGTAACTAATCAAAAAAGCACAATTTAAATATAAATATAAATATACTAAAATACACTAGAAAAAGAATAAAAGAATAAAATGCATAAATAATCAATTTCAAATCACGTTCTCTGGTTAAGCAGTCTAATAGCTGTGGAGAAAAAGCTATTTAATAGCCTACTAGTTCTTGCTCTGATACTTCTGTATCTTTTACCAGACTGAAGGAGTATGAACATGTCACGTGAAAAATGAGTGAAGTCCTTAATGATGTTATTTGCTCTATGCACACAGCGCTCTGTGTAGATGTCCTGAATACGTGGCAGTGAAGCACCAATGATTTTTTCAGCAGTTATATATATATATATTTATATATATATATATATATATATATATATATATATATATATATATATATATATATATATATTAGGGATTGAACGACTTCAGATTTTTTGAAGTCGACTGTTATCAAAGTCGAGTCGACGTAGACTAGTCGATTACGTCATTCATAAAAACACAAAAGATGGGACTGCTTTGCAACATGCCACAATTTGCAATTAATTAACAGAAAATTATACAGATGCTGACAGCTCATAATGGGGTCGTTTACACCTGGACACTTCATGCGTTTTTACTGATCTGATTTATCAAAACGATTCCATTTGCACCTGGTCACACAAATATGTTTTCGCAAAACGGATATAAATCCAATCTTCAAACAACGCGCTATATGCAGATTTCACGTCACCAACAGTAATGCGCTGCATTTTATTGATCATTAGCTAATTTCAAAATCAAAGACCCCAATAAGAGAGACAGCTCTGGTAAGATCATTTTGTTTCTTTACTTTTAACAAAGTTGATTGTGTGTTAAGCGTCTGCGACTTACTTTCACTTTGATTTGCGATAGTTTGCACGTTGGCTTGATGAATAGATGCTCGAGCTGCTCATCTGCGGTGATGCGTGTTGCAGCTTCATCGCTATAATACGCTCTCACACGTTTATTTTTAGCATTGTTGGGAGAAGTCCACTTTACATATGTGGTTTCAACAACCAGATGCATTTACACTTGTCCAGTTTTTTTCTGCTAAGCGGCCCAGACCTCCTCCTGAAGTGGTTTGAGCGATCGGATTTAAATCTGTCTCGAATTCACAGTTCCATGCTGGTGGAATGATCTGCCCAGCCTCATTCGGAATGCAGAATCCCTGACAGCATTCAAAAGACAACTGAAAACTCATCTATTCAGGGAGCACTTAACATAAAAAAAAAAAAAAAAAAAAACCTTCCCCTTCCCTTAAATCCTCCCTTGCTTGGCTTATACTACTCCGAGCTATGTGTGAACTTTCTACTTTGAGCACTTCTTGCGTTGTTTTTGCCTTTTCACGATGACTCGCTTGGTTTTGTCCTCAGTTGTAAGTCGCTTTGGATAAAAGCGTCTGCTAAATGACTAAATGTAAATGTAAATGCGTTTCGGAGGGCATTTACACCTGTTCTTTTCACGATCGGATAGCTATCAGATCACAGAAACACATGAAGTGGGCAGGTGTAAACAGCCCGCTGTTTACATCATCATCATCATCATCATGATTATGTTCGCATATCCGTGATTTGCATATCCGTTTCTTTTGCGGGTGTGGGCGTGGTCAAATAAAAATTAATGAGCAAGTGTTTGAGAAACTGGAAATCTTTTTGGTTTTATACAAATTACTTAAACAGAGAAATTTTGTTTTCGTTTTGAATCGGATCATTTATAAGTACAAACTTAAATGATTATAAAGATATAAATCTCATGCCTGGGTGAATAGTATTCGCTGAGTTTTGTTTCAGTTTAGAGACGTGCTCAAGAAAAAAAAATTCACGGAGACGGAGAGGCAGAATGCCCACCCTGTTTATTTTCTTTATTTTACAAAAGCACAATGTTTTGTTTCGATTGTAAGTGGACACATAAAAAAATAGACATTTAACAGTTTCTTTTTTCATATTTCTTAAATCTGTATGACCAAAAATGATTGAGTATTTTAAGTCTATTTTTCTGCTATGTGAAAAAAATCGAGCTTGTCACGACGGCCGACCCCAGCGGGTTAAGGGGGTTTTGATTGATTGATTGATTGACTTTATTAATCCCACACTGGGGAAATTTCATTGTTACTGCAGCTCCCGTAAGATACAAAATATAAGAATAGAATAGAGTAAAAATTAATTACAATAATAATAATAATAATAATAAATAAACCAACTGTATTTGGGTAGTTGACAAATGGCCAAGAAAAAGTACTTTTTTTGGAAAACATAACTTTTTAAGAAAAAATACATATATTTATGGAGTATGAAAACTGCAGTTTCAGAAAATAGTAGTGGTCACTCATTTTGTCAATGACTTCACATATTTTTTTCTTTTTTTCACTCAACAGTACTGTAAATGTGTCCTATGGTGTGACATTTAAAAAGTATTAAGAAATTATATAAAAAAACATAAAAAAAAATACTTGAGAGAATTGTTCACATTATTAAAACTTTTTTTAATCAAAGTGATATTTATTTTACATGAAAGTACTAATTAAAATAATTTTCATCATGAATAGATGAACTTGATAGACTTTTCCCTACGAATATCAATAAAACTTTTTCGCCAACCTTACAAAACTGTTTGAAATTGTACCCATCTAAGAGGAGATATTATTGAAACTCCCCTAATGCCAAACTTGACTCTTTTTTAAAAAGATATTTTAAAATAAGTATATTTTTCTGTTGTTTTATGTTTGTCACACCATAGGACAAAACGTCACACCAAAGGACAAAGATAGTAATTGCATAAAAAGAGCCAGAATATAAAGTGTTTATTGTAACAATTATAAAGGAGGACATTTGTTTTTATTTTTCAGCAATATAAACTGCAAAACATCACACCAAAAGTAACTTTGATACTTATAGATCCATCAATAAGGAAACAACAGCTATGTGTCCATCCACACGTTTTTATCTGCATTAAGTGATATCGAATTAAAAATGCTTTATGGAAACAGTAAAATTCAATTGAATTTCATGAATATTGACTCAAATGAAATGCGTTCGGTCTCATCGGATTTTATCTTATTCGATATACGGCTTATTTGATAAACGCGGATGGAAACGTTATTATGGCGCAATCCATTTTGTCTAGCAAAATAACACAGTCTCATCCCAAGAAGTCATATATTGACGTCTTGGGACGTCTTTTGACCATACGTCAATATCCGCCTTTTTAGGGTACCCTTAAACGTCGGTAAATGACGATCCTGGTACGTCATACAACTGACGCTTTACCTTTAACGTCAGTAGGTGACGGGGTAGGTGACAGGGTAGGTTTAGGTCTGGGGTAGAGTTAGGATCCGATAACGTCATCTAACCGACGTTTAAGGGTACCCTAAAAAGGCGGATATTGACGTATGGTCAAAAGACGTCCCAAGACGTCAATATATGACTTCTTGGGATGAGACTGCGCTGAGCAAAACTTTGTTCGCAAATGTTGGCTTGAATGTTGTGCAATTCAGTGAGAAAATGAATGGAAACACCTTAACATGTCTCAAATCAATTCGATATACCAGTTTGATCGCAAAACAGCATGTGACGTCATTACACACAGGTTTATATTCGCTTTAAAGCCGTTTGATGGAAAAACACTTTCACCAGCTTTATTCGCGTGAGGTTTTTTACTGAACTTCAGATAATTCGATTGACAAGTGGATGGAAACTTGGCTTCTGACATGAAAATAAAATCCCTAAAAACATAGCATAAGTTTAGTTTGTCTCTTCCTTCCTAGTGCTTTAATGTCAAATGTATCCAATTCCCAGAGAGCCTTATTTTTATGATATCTGTTTGAAATAATGATAGAATATATGAATTGATCAACAGAGAAATTAATGTTATGTATACTCAATTATGAACTCATGACCTATGTGTTTTCCCTACAAATGTTGTCAATTTCTTTTAAACACAATATAGATTATTATTCTGTAAAACTAGCTTATTATGTAACTATTGTTGAACCTGAACCTCACACAGGTCTATACTGAACAATAAGCAGTTGTTCAGTCACTCATCAAGATCCCTGAATTATTTTAAGATGTATATGATGTATATGGCAACATTTCAGTTTCATTTACTTTCTCCGTCGTTCTCTTAGGATCGCCTCCTTTCTCTGTGGATCCTTTTTAATTCGCTCCCTATACTGTCTGGTCCTCTCTTTTGCACACATTTCTCCCTCAGTTCTTTCTGTTCTAAAGCAAGTTAAGTAGCATTATAAAGTAGTAGCACTGTATTTATGTAGTTTGTGTTTGTTTATAGTTGTTAAATTATACATTATAGTTGTTTTAGTAACACTTCAGAACATTTTATAATCTCCAAAAATGGCAATAAACATTAAAATGTAAGTCATTATTGAATTTAAAATCATTAAAACTGGTCAAAAAAGAATGAAAAGTATGTTAACAAACTTTATCTATTTGTTTTAATAGCTTCTTAAGGAGGTCTTGTCCTATTGTGTGACATCTGTGTCATATGGTGTGACAGGCCAAAGCGTCACACCAAAGGACATTTCCTGTCACACCAAAGGACATTTGAGCTTTTGTGGCATGTTAATAACCATGCCAATGCTAGCTTAACTGTCATTAGCAATTGGCATGATACATTTGCATAATATTACATAGTCCTGCTGTTAAAAATACAAATTTGAATTAAAAAATTTAATTTAGGGGTGTCACACCGAAGGACAAAAAAACGTAACAACTTCAGTGGTCTGAAACCATAGTTAAATATTTGAACAATTCTGAGAGAAATACTTACTATGTGCATTGCTCATGGGCTTCATATGGGTCTTCAGTCACATGACCTTGAAAAGGGTCTTTCAACTAAATTTAGTTGGCCATGATATTGCCCAACATAATATCAGGTTATTGCGTAACACCAAAGGACATTTTTTTCTGTGACAAACTTTATGAAATTCCCATACTTTTAGAAATGTATGTATAGGAAAAGTGATGGCCACTTAGTGAAATAGACACTTGCACAAACATGCCAGGAGTGTCCATTAAGATGTTTAAACATTATTTTCTTTATTTATAAAAGTTAATATCTATGAAATAATCTTGTCCCCCGTCACACCATAGGACAATTTTGAGATTTGGCTCAAAGTTGTAAAAAAATAAAAAATAACTCTGGTATTAAAATAACAAATTCATGTAAAACAGGAAAGTGTTTAACCATTTACAGTATTCTAAATAATGAAAATGTGAAATAAATTATTTTTTATCTTCTGTGACGGTGAAAAAGCCACGTCACGTCAACTACCCATTTACACAATAACCAACCTTATGTAAACAATCTATAAACACAAATATACAAATAAATATGCGAATAGAGGTAATTTTGCACAGTTGGAAGTGACACAAAGTTAATAAATAGATAAAAAATGTAGTGCAAAATATTGTCCAGTGCTACTCAAGTTCAGCATCAATTAGCAATTCTACTTTGTGATGTTGCATTAAAGAGTCTAACTGCTGCTGGGATGAAGGACCTACGGAAGCGCTCCTTCTTGCACTGAGGGTGCAGCAGTCTACTACTGAAGGACCTGCTCATAGATGCCAGCCTGGCTAGCATCCTTCTCTCGCCCACCTCCTCTATGGTGTCCAGAGGGCAGACCAGAACAGAGCTAGCCTTCATCACCAGTTTGTTGAGTCTTTTCCTATCCCTTTCTGTGCTCCCAGCTCCCCAGCAGGCTACTGCATAAAAAATTGCAGACGCCATCACAGAGTCATAAAAAGTTTTTAACAGAGACCTGCACACACCGAAGGAACTCAGCCTCCTCAGCAGGTGGAGACGGCTTTGGCCCTTCTTGTACAGGACGTCTGTGTTTGTGGACCAGTCAAGTTTCTTGTTAAGGTGAACACCTAGGTATTTATAAGTCTCCACCATCTCAATGTCAACACCCTGGATGTTCACCGGTGTAGTACCCGGCGGCCTCCGGCAAAAGTCAACCACCATCTCCTTTGTCTTGCTGGCGTTGATGTGAAGATGGTTTAACTCACACCAGTTGACAAAATCCCAGATGACCTCCCGGTACTCCTGATCATTCTCCTCTGATACCCTCCCAACAATGGCAGTATCATCAGAGAACTTCTGCATGTGACAGCTGCTTGTGTTGTTCCTGAAGTCCGCTGAGTACAAGGTGTAGAGAAAAGGAGCGAGCACTGTCCCCCGTGGTGCTCCTGTGCTGCTCATCACCACATCAGACACACAGTCCTGGAGCCTCACATACTGTGGTCTGTCAGTGAGGTAACTGATGATCCATGCAGACAGGTGGTGGTCAACACCAGCTCCTAGTAGCTTCTCCCAGAACAGCGATGGTTAAATTGTGTTGAAAGCACTGGAGAAATAAAAAAACATGACCCTCACAATGCTCCCAGTATTCTCCAGATGTGACAGTGCTCTGTGTGAAAGATAGATGATGGCATCCTCCACCCCTATGCCTGGTTGGTAAGCGAACTGTAGGGGGTCCAGTTCTGAGCTCAGCACAGTTCTCAGGTGTCTTAGTACAATCCTCTCCAAAGTTTTCATTAGGTGAGAAGTTAAGGCCACAGGTCTAAAGTGGCTGGGAATTCGTGATGAACTTCCGTGGTTTGTTTGACTCTGTTCCCATGGCTGGAGTGCCGATTGTGGCCTGCCGGCCCTGGACCGGGGAGGACATGAAGAGCAAATATGAGAAGGGAGGAAGTCAGGAAGCGTTGATGGCTGGAGTTGTGATGTACTTCTTCTGCCATTGTGCCACACTCCTGATGTTGTCCTTTTATTCTGTTCTGGTTGAGAGAGTCCTCTCTCTCCTGAATGAGCACATGGTTGGTTGTGGGTCAAGGCCGGCTGCCCTGGGGCCTAGTGTGGCCATGCAGGCCAGCTATGCGAACGTACCGTGAAGGCTAAGAGAGGGAAGAACTTGTGTAGAGGCCATTTTAAGTCTGAGAAAGGTCCCACCTCTCAGGGTTGGCTCGACCAGTAAGAAGGTGGGAATTTCCAAGCGTGAATGGCTGTCTCAGGTGTTAGACTTAAGCCGCTTTCCGACTGGAGGGACTTTTGCAGTTCCTAGAACCTAACATTCCTATAACCCTTTTTTTCGCGTTTTCCGACTGGACTAAGTTGGGGATTTTATATATTTCCTCAGACTGTAGTTCCTATAACTCTTTCAGTACCTAGTCTAGAGCGAGGACTTTTGTAGTTCCCTTTCCCTAGGTCTACGTTAATTTGGTTCAACTTATAAGTCACGCCCACTGCCAACATTTTCTTCACTGTCTGTTGCAATTCACCTATGTAGGCTATGCTAACTCATAACTTAAGACAAACAACGCATTCAACCAGCTAATTGCTAATGCTTGCTAAACTTACCCGTTGTTTTGTTTGCCTCCTGCGCTCTGCTCTTCTATCTTCTTCCATCATATTACTTAAGATCATATTACGCTGGAGCCTTCGTCTTCTGTGTTTCTCTGTACAGAACTCAAGCATAGTCTTTAAACGCCGCCGTTCGTACTCCGTTATTAAGGTCCCGGCAAGGAAGATCAGGAACATTCCGATAGCCTCCTCCATGCTGGTTTGTTGTTGTTGTATGTGGCTGCACTACGTGTAGTGATGACGCAATAAAGACCGTCGCCGTGCTTGCGTCACTCCCTTACCCCTCCTACCAGTTCCTATGGCCACTTGGCCAGTGCGAACGCAAACAGCAAAAACGAGTTTGGGGGAGAGTCGTTCTTAGAACTGTTTAGAAGTGGACAGTTCCTATAACTAAGTTCCTGTAACTACTTGGTCGGAAAGCGGCCATAGGCCTTGCTGTTTGTGTCCATTTATACTTGGATAGATATATCAAACACACACTGCATTCTATGAGAAGGGGGTGTAGACTAAAGTGTGAGTAATTAAACGAGGATTAATTAGATAGGAGACACGACACAGATTAGGTTACAATGACCGTTGGTTTTTATCATAAAATACATAGTATCAAAGACATAATAGTATCAAAAGACACTACGCAAGACAGTAATTCATTCACACAGTGTCCTGGGATGCATGTTCATTTACAGATAAGTTTGTCAATAAATGAATGCAGGAAAGTCTGTTTTAAGGGCTGTGGGTCTTTCCTATGGCCTTTACTTTTTCCACGTGACCACATTTTTAACAGCAATAAAACCAACTTATCTGTTAAACTTATCGTAGTCATGATAACCAAGACCTTGTTCTTGTTGTTGGGGGGGATGGGACCATAGATCCCAGAGTGAGTTTTAAAGATTATTTGTTAAATATAACAAATACTTGTCTGATTTGTCTAAGTCGTTACAGCATTTAATTTGTCTGCAACTTTTTGCTAGCCCTCTCTCCTGGCTTTTGCCCACTTTGAGGTGGTTCCTGACGTTTTAGTTTAACTTTTAAATTCTGCATAAACTTCGACTATTAGCTCTTGCTCTGCTCGGAGAAAAACTGTGCCGTGTCTGACAAGCTACAATTTGATGTCTGATGTATTGAGTGACGTACAAAGAACGGACCCCTGGCTTCTTGCAGCTTTGTTACCATTCGGTCATACAGAACAAGAAGTCTTCCAAACACCTTACATGCTGAGTTTCATCTTGTTTTGCACTATTGAATGAGCTGGAGTTTCGGAAATTGCATTTGTTCCTGTTTTGCCTCCAGTGCCTTGCATGTAGGGGTGCTGTGGTTGAAGTGCCTGACAAGCTGCTTAGCTGTAATGATAACCCAATGCACAAACGCATTAAAACTGTCATTAAGCACCAGCTGCAGTATATGTCCAAATCAGGCTACTGAGTCCGATTGCACCCATCCGGGAGAGTTTGCTGCCACAATGTTTGTGAATGATCATAAACGCATGCAGACACTTTCCCATTAAGTCATCAATTAGTTAAGCTTTGAGGTTGTCAGCTATGTGTTGCCATTTAAACTGGTGTTAACTTCTATTTGTCTTTTTTCACTTTAGACCTGATGCCACTGAAAGAGGAGAGTCAAGAATTGAATATGCAAAATGAACATCATGATTTCAAGACTGAAGAGAAATCAATCATGAGACTTCACATTGGAGAAAAGCCTTCTACTTGTGGACAGAGTTTCAATCAAAAACAAAACCTTAATGTCCACATGAGGATTCACACTGGAGAGAGTCCTTTTACCTGTCAACAGTGTGGAAGGCGTTTTGCTCTAAAACAAACCCTTAAAGATCACATGAGAATTCACACTGGAGAAAAGCCTTATACTTGCTCTCATTGTGGACAGAGTTTCAATAAAAAACAAACCCTTAAAGATCACATGAGAATTCACACTGGAGAAAAGCCTTATACTTGCTCTCAATGTGGACAGAGTTTTGCAAATAAAACCACACTTAAAGTCCACATTAGAATTCACACTGGAGAAAAGCCTTATTCTTGCTCTCATTGTGGACAGAGTTTTGCACATAAATGCACCCTTGATTCCCACATGAGAATTCACACTGGGGAAAAGCCTTATACTTGCTCCAAGTGTAATTTTATATGCAAAACTCAGTTCACAATGAAAGTCCACCACATGAGAATTCACACTGGAGAAAATCCTTATAATTGCTCTCAGTGTGGAAAGAGTTTCTATAAAAAACAAAACCTTAATGTCCACATGAGAATTCACACTGGAGAAAAGCCGTATAGTTGCTCTCATTGTGGACAAAGTTTTGCATATAAAAGTACCCTTAATTCTCACATGAGAATTCACACTGGAGAAAATCCTTATAATTGCTCTCATTGTGGACAGAGTTTCAATAAAAAACAAAACCTTAATGTCCACATGAGAATTCACACTGGAGAAAAGTCTTATACTTGCTCTCATTGTGGACAGAGTTTCAATAAAAAACAAAACCTTAATGTCCACATGAGAATTCACACTGGAGAAAAGCCTTATACTTGCTCTCATTGTGGACGGAGTTTCACACATAAAAGAACCCTTGATTCCCACATAAGAATTCACACTGGAGAGAAACAGTTTATTGGAAGAAAAAAAACGTTCACATGTGATCAGTGTGGAAAGATTTTTAAACGTAAAGTAAACCTTTATTGCCACATGAGGATTCACCCAGGAGAGAACAGTTTTATATGTCATCACTGTGAAAAGAGTTTCAGTCGTAAAAGTAGCCTCAACACTCATATGAGACTTCACTGGAGAGAAACGGTTTATCTGTAAACTGTGTGGCAAGAGTTTTTCACAAAAAGGAAATTTCACGGCTCACATCAGCGCTTGCACAGGAGAGAAGCGGTTCAAGTGTTGAAAATGCTGTCTTGCTGTGAAATGGCACAATGTAACTGAATGTACATAAAACTGCAAAAACTAAATGAAATAAACACATTACACAGCATTATTTGCTTCATTTAATTAATTAATTCATTCATTCATTCATTACATTTATATAGCGCTTTTCTGGACACTCAAAGCGCTTTACATAGAAGGGGGGGAATCTCCTCAACCACCACCAATGTGCAGCTCCACCTGGATGATGCGACGGCAGCCATATTACGCCAGAACGCTCACCACACACCAGCTTACTGGTGGAGAGGAGAAAGTGATGAAGCCAATCAGTATATATGGGGATGATTAGGAGGCCATGATGGACAGAGGCCAAGGGGCAAATTTGGCCAGGATGCCGGGGTTACACCCCTACTCTTTCGAAAGGCCTCGGTTTAACGTCTCATCCGAAGGAAAGGACATTTGTAGTGAGAGAATCCATTGGTAATGTCTTAAATTTGGACTTGTATATGGCTATTTTGGGGGCTGATCTAGTGACATCTGGAAGTTTGTTGGAGCTGCAGCTGCCTCACCACTGATCCTGACTCACCGCTAATTGCGTGAGGGACTTCTTCCAGATAGTGTTTACCCATTGCAAAATGCGTCCGGAGAGCAAAGAGATTAGATAAACACTATGTTTGCTCGAATTTTGTGAAAGGGATGCAGAAGCTTGTTCTTCAACCAGGCATTCATATACATTTTTTATCTTACAGTTACTGTAAATCCGGCCTCTAGTTCATAAACGCCAGAGGAGAACTGGCCCCCGACTGAGCCTTGGTTCTCCCAAGTTTTTTTTTTTCTCCATTAGGTCACCTGATGGAGTGTTAGGACACCAGTAGGTCACCTGATGGAGTGTTAGGACACCAGTAGGTCACCTGATGGAGTTTTAGGATACCAGTAGGTCACCTGATGAAGTTTTAGGACACCAGTAGGTCACTTGATGGAGTTTTAGGACACCAGTAGGTCACTTGATGGAGTTTTAGGACACCAGTAGGTCACCTGATGGAGTTTTAGGACACCAGTAGGTCACCTGATGGAGTTTTAGGACAACAGTAGGTCACCTGATGGAGTTTTAGGACACCAGTAGGTCACCTGATGGAGTTTTAGGATACCAGTAGGTCACCTGATGAAGTTTTAGGACACCAGTAGGTCACCTGATGGAGTTTTAGGACCCCAGTAGGTCACCTGATGGAGTTTTAGGACACCAGTAGGTCACTTGGAGTTTTAGGACACCAGTAGGTCACCTGATGGAGTTTTAGGATACCAGTAGGTCACCTGATGAAGTTTTAGGACACCAGTAGGTCACTTGATGGAGTTTTAGGACACCAGTAGGTCACTTGATGGAGTTTTAGGACACCAGTAGGTCACCTGATGGAGTTTTAGGACACCAGTAGGTCACCTGATGGAGTTTTAGGACACCAGTAGGTCACCTGATGGAGTTTTAGGACACCAGTAGGTCACTTGATGGAGTTTTAGGACACCAGTAGGACACCTGTTTTCTCCTCCTTATTTAATTCTCGGTTTTTAAAAAACACCCCTGAAAAGCAGGCGAATCTCCACATAATACCGACTATGACGCAATAGTCGGGATCATTAATATGTACCCCTCCAAAAATTTGCATATGCCAGCCCTCAATGCAGATCGGAACTACGCAGCCGAAGCATGGCAGTAGCTCAGTGTTTGGATGTACACATGTTCCTTCATCCGAGCCTCTGAAGAAACAATGGGCTAATTTTATTTTCTCTGGAAATTTCCAAACATTTCACTGACGACCGTTTCCTCAACTTGGGCCAATACAGAGCTGGCCTCGGATCGAGCTACCAAGCAACACTTTCTTATGTGTAATTGTTCAAGTTCAGACAGGTAATCTTTCTCTCAGAATCGTTCAATACATGCATCAGTAAGTCAAACCAGTGACTAAAATATCAACTTCACATCGTTTCTTTTAGCTAGTAGGATGAAAAAAAAACATATTTAAATTGAATAAATTATGTACAGAAAGCGTTCAAAGAACAATCTTACCACACAGCGTGTGTTTATCTGGACAACTCGTTATGAAATCAATGACGCACATTACTGCACAACGAAGCTCTTACTGTATGTACATCATCGTGTTTGCATTGGTGAAAGCATTAGAGAGAGTGCAGAAACTGCTTTGCAATGATAAGATCTTCATTCTCGCGATCCACAGACTGTCATCTGCTCAATGCTCATCACGGCAACAATTTATGTGATGGGAATAGATCTAAATACTTTACAAACATCTCACGATTCGTTAATCTCGATAGCTGTAATAGTAAAAACGTATAATATCTGTAGTAAAAGTATTCGAGAGAGTTTCACATGTCATATTTCATATGCAAGCAGGTCAGCCAATCACAGCAGTGGCCGGTTCTCACAGCAGACACGCCCCTTCAAACAGAATGTTCAAATCAGAGGCTAAAATCAGGCTAGGAAAAATGCCTTTTATTTCTAAATTATGACTAGTTTTGATCTAAAACCCTTTAAGATGCGGGGAGTTGCCTGGTCACAGATCCAAAATGTCAATGTAATGAACACCGAGCCACTTTATTATGATGTGATGTGACTTTACATGAAGGCCAAGTATGGTAGCCCATGCTCGGAATTTGTTCTCTGCCTTTAAACCATGCAAGTTAGTCCACACACATTAGGAGTAGTGAGTAGTGAACACACACACCCGGCGCACTCAGCCATTTGCTGTCCACGAGTGCCCCAATTATCACTCTTGCCTTGTGATATGGTGGTCCATCATGCTGGAAAACGCAAGGATCATCATCAAATTGCTCCTGGGCAGAATTGACCCTTTGCAGGGAGTTTTATTTACGGGCAATCTGACCAATAATGATCCGCCGAATCCGCCATTTTTGTCCAACAAAGCAGTCAGGAGAGTTAGTAGATTAACGTTGGAGGATTTGAACTTAAAAAAATGGAGAGTACTGACATTTTTCCGAGGTTAAAACAACATTACTTCTGATGTACATTCATGTTTATTTGATGCTATAAATTAACTAGAAGGAAGAGATGGTCGGTTCACCAAATTTTAATTTGGTTGAAATACAATTCTTTGTTTCATATCAAAAGTAACCTGGCCTGTCCTGTCTGTCAGCGTGTTGTCAGTGTCCTCTCTGCTCCATCATGTATTTTTCACTGCGTGACAACATGATGTGGAGTGAGAGCGGTTTCCATTGTTGTGCACCTAGCGAATTTGATGATCCTTGATATCAAGAACACATCTGGGCACTTTCATACGTCCTCTGCATATGCATTCTTGAGTATTGGACTTGAACTTCGACAGTTGATGATGATGTAATAAAATACTAGCCTACTTGTTACTTCAATAAATTGGAACATTTTAAGCTTGTTGCGTATTTCATTAGCATTGTGTTGGGGCGATGGGGGCAGTGGGGCTTGAAAATTATGAGTCTATCCATCGGGTGCAGAAAAAAGATTGCATGTGTGTCGTTGCGTTAACCACAGAGCTACCGCCTGAACGCTGTTACATCAACGTCTTATACTCTTGCAAAGCCTTGATGTAGTCTAATATGTTTCTATTGCAATGTTTTATATGGAAATGTTTTCATTATTTATTCAATTTAATATAAGTATTGTGATTAATTATTTTAACTACATTTCACTTGAATTCATCTGCTACCAGCTTTCAATCGCTCTGAATGAGCCGCGGCGCAGCGGCAGATTACGCAATAGAGAGAATAAACGGACACTTTTCAAAGTCTGTGATTGTAGCGCCTCTTAGCGGTTAAAGGTAGCAAATACACCCCGAATTTCACCACCGCGGCAAAGAACACATTGAATATATTTGTTTAAATGTCTTTAAACAAAGAGGAGTTTCTTTCCTCTTTAGAATTCACTTCCTGTGGCACATTCCACATTCCAGTCTTAGTGTCTTGTAAGCGGACACCACGCTGGGGGATGTATGTGTGGTGGAATGTGTGTGTGTGTGTGTGTGTGTTAATTTGGAGTTCAGGCTCCAGGCCTTTCAAGGCTGCTGGATGTAATGGTTCACCCAGATACCCTACAGTGGTTTTGAAAATTTTACTATAAATTACAGCAACACCTCCCCCTTTGCCTTTCGGACGAGGCTCATGTTATAACAGTAATCTTGCGGGGTGGACTCATTTAAAGTAATGTAATAGTTTGGTTTTAGCCAGGTTTCTGTCAAACACAGCACATCTAGGTTATAATCTGAAATCATATCATTAACTATGAGCGCTTTTGAATTAAGGGATCGAATATTCAACATCCCAACCTTTATCGTTTCCTCAGCTGTATTATATCTGTTTTTTATTTGTTGAACATCAATTAAATTTTTAACCTTAGAAAGGTTTGGCAGTTTTTAGGATTTCCAAATTCGGGGAACAGATACAGTCTATATGATGATATCTAGGTGAAAGAGTCTCTATGTGATGGGATTTATCTGACCTTGGTGACGCAAGGCCGCTAGCAGATGCTCGGTTTAGCCAGTCTGTCTGCTTCCTGACCTGAGCCCCAGATTGTCATGTTTTATCTCTAAGACTATGAGCCAAATAACTAGGGATGGGAATCGAGAACCGGTTCTTCTTCAGAACCGGTGCCCAGTGAATCGATTCCTTGGAACCGTTAGCATGCCTGCTTAACGATTCCGCTTAACGGTTCTGCTCGTTGCAACGCGCTGGATTGTTTTGGTTCAGAACGCAGCAAACATGGCATCGAGGCAGAAGCGCTCTAAATTTTGGTTATATTTCACGTGAAAAGACGACAATGAGGCGCCTTCTAGAGCTTAAATCAAACTTCATTCATGCACACATATGAAACACTTGCATACACTACGTAGTCAAACATACATGTATACTGCTGAATGTGCAAACAAATACATATGAAATGCACAACAATGACACACCTAAAGTCGCTCACGCACATACTGTACACGCAATCTCTACACACACGAGATGCGTGGAACTTCAGGCACATACTCATGTGAGACGCGCGCGCGCACACACAAACTCTCCACGCACATACTCATATGAGACGTGCACACACAAACTCTCCACGCACATACTCATATGAGACGTGCACACACAAACTCTCCACGCACATACTCATATGAGACGCGAGCACACACACACAAACTCGCGCACATACTCAATGAGAGTATGACGGCGCCTCATAACAATACGGTCACTTGCAACACGTGTAAAAATTCAAGAAACATGTGGCCACACAGCAACGCGTGTAACATTATACACTGATGATGAATGAGCGCTGCTTTTAAATGAACATTCTTTTTAAAACAAAAATTGGCAGAATTTCATTTTCTTAATGGCATAAGAGACTTTAGTCCCATGAAACTTAAACTGGAATGTCACTGTTTCTGTCACTGCGACTTCCCGAACAGGTGAACACACTCGCGCGTGCACGCACCCACACATCACTTTTGATGACTTGATAATCGTAATCGAAACGAACCGAACCGTGGAACAAGTGTAGATTCACACCCTAATACTCTGTGGTTTGTCTTCTAATCAGATATTAAAACGAGTTAATACAAACAAACAATTTGTACTTATTCCCTCACCCAATGAGAATCGATAAGAGAATCGATAAGGAATCAAATCGATAAGCAATATCGATAATGGGATCGGAATCGCTAAATTCTTATCAATTCCCATCCCTACAAATAACTAAAGAGAAGAGCAGCACCATCCCAGGAGGGATGAATACCATCTCTTTTCAACAGGTCAGGTTTGCCCCAATAACTTTTCCAATTGTCTATGAATTCTATATTATTTTGCGGACACCAATTAGACAACCAGCCATTGAGTGAACACAATCTACTAACTATCTCATCACTCCTTCGAACAGGAAGAGGGCCAGAGCAATTACAGTGCCTGACATCGTACTTGCGAGTTCAAACACCTCTTTAATATTAATTAATTAATTAATTCTCTTAGAGAATTTACGATTAGCATTAATACTAATAATAATAATATGTTTATTTTCTATAGCGCCTTTCAAGAACCCAAGGTCGCTTCACAATGTAATACAAGTAGCAAACAAACAACAAGCAAACAAATACAAAGGCCATCTGCTGGATGGAAACAAGCATACACTGACTGACATGAATCAAAGAAAGACATATTGTATTATTTAGCAAAATATACAATTACGACGAAGTATGTATCAAATAGAGCTGGGAAAGTGAAGAACAGGAAAGCAGTGATGAAGATACTGATTTATTGGGCAAGCTTGAAGATATGAGTTTTAAGTTGTTTTTTGAAGGTCGGATGTTGTCGGTCACACAAAGATTCGGGGGCAGCTTATTCCACAGCTTAGGGCCAACAACACTAAAAGCCCTACCGCCCACCGTGGAGAATCTGACCCAGGGTACCACAAGTAGGTTTTCAGTGCTAGACCTAAGGGCCCGAGTTGGAACAAATGGCTGTACCAAATCAACAAGGTATTTGGGTGCTGGGCCATGTACAGCTTTATATACTAGAACTAACAGTTTAAATTGGATGCAGTTTGTGACAGGAAGCCAGTGCAGTTGGTGAAGGATAGGAGTGATGTGGGCAGACTTTTTTATTGTATGTGAGGGCACGTGCAGCAGAGTTTTGAACCATTTGAAGGCGGTGTATTGCTTTGGTGGGTAGTCCGCTGTATAATGAATTACAGAAGTCCAATCTGGAAGTGATAAAATCATGAATAACAGTTTCCGCATCAATAAAGGTAAGAGAGGGGCGAAAACGAACAATATTCCGCAGGTGAATAAAAGCATGATTTGACAGTCTGACTAATGTGTGAGTGAAAGCAGAGCGTGGGGTCGAACAAAACTCCCAGATTCCGTACAGATTTTTAAGCCCTTATCTCAATACCATCTATATCAATAAAAATGTCATCTCTGGGTGAGCTCTGTGATCTAGGGTTAATCAACCGGATTTCGGTTTTACCAGCATTAAGCTGTAAAAAGTTAGAGGCCATCCATGTTTTAAGTTCATGAAGGCAGGAGATAACTGAAGAGGGTGGAAAAGATGAGTTCAGATCGATCGTGAAGTAAATTTGAATATCATCAGCATAGCTATGAAAATTGAGACCATGCTGTATGATGATCTGGCCTAACGGTAGCAAGTAGATTAGAAATAGAAGCTGGCCAAGTACAGAGCCTTTACATTAGCCAGCACTTTTAAATTTGCTTTGTTGTCAGGCGCTCTGGCTCCCGGCAAACATGTGACTATGGTGGCTGGTGTCTCTATTTCCACGTTCCTTGTAATAGAATCGCCAATTACCAGGGCACAATCAACAGAATTCTTAGCGGATGTTTCACTGACTGGGGCAAATTGATTTGTTATGGTAATCGGAACGGAAGAGTGGTTTTTTGATCCGCGACTAGAGCGATCTCTGACAGTCACCCATCTGCCTTGCTGCACAGGCAATAACTCAGCTGGAACCGAATCATGTACAGAGTTCACTATGCTAAGCGCATCCAAAGTAGTATCTAAAGCTCCAGTACACTTACTATCCTCAATTAAAGTTTGGATGCGTGTCTCTAATTCTGAGATCTTCTCCATCAGCCTGACTGTCTCCTTGCATGTATCACATATATCTATATTGTCAATGGGGAAGGCTATAGTAAACATGTGGCATGAAGTGCAGGTGACAATAACAGGACAAGACATTACTCACCGTGTTTGTTGACTGAGTCTTACTCACCTGGGCTTTTTAATGAACTCAGAGGTGTGGGTGTGCGAGAGAACAATAAATAAATAAATAAATGAGCGCACGGGTGGCGCGTTAACAGGCAAGCGAGTTAATAGTGTGTTGTGCTAAAAATAATGGAAGCTAGCGATGTCAGTTTAATCTGAGATGTTAGGTAAGATGTAGTTAGTAGTATTAAAAAAAAAAACTAGAAATGATGATAAATTATGGTTCAAAACAGAAAGAAATACGAATACGAGGCTTAGACGGAGCTTACAGCCTCGAAGCAAACCAACTCACAACAGGCAGCAACAAGCAGCGAGGCAGACAGGAGCAATCGATCAATCGATCACCGTGTCAGACCCTGAATCCAGCGATCTGGACAAGCTTGTCAATGGAGCGGTGCCAGACTCTATGTAGAAATTAAATGAAATGTACGAGAGTCTGGTGTGACCAGGCTACCCCCCCACCCTCCTTACATACAGAAAGCGACCCCGCCCCCCTCCTCTTTCACAACGGCAGGGTTAGGTTAGGCTAGGTTACTTTATTGGTACCCGTAGGTAAACTAGTTTTACAGTCTGAGAGGCAGGACATCCTTATAACTTTTTTGACCATAACACAGCATGCAACATACAAAACATTAAAACATATATAAAAACAGGTAGTAAAAAATGAGGAACAGAAAACAGTACATGACCAGATTCCTTATGCGTTTTGTGAAAGTTACAGTTTGTTTAACAGAGTGATTGCCGCTGGTACAAAACTGTTTTTAAATCTTGTGGCTATCTTTTTTGTAGGATATATTTTTTGATAGCCATAGCTAGCCGCTGTAATTGTTTAGCATACATGGAGCTCCCCAGTCAGCTTACTTGACCATTTTACAATTTGGTTTAGGCGATTCTTGTGCTTGACTGAGACACAACCAAACCATGCCACTAGGTAAAAATATATGATGGTTTCAATAAAAGCCTGATAAAATAATGTCATCATAGTCTTGTCTATATTAAAATGATACAATTTTCTCAGACAGTATATTACGCTGTTGTCCTTTTTTACAGACAGCCTCACAATTCTCCTGAAAATTTAATTTAGAGTCAATAATTGTCCCTAGGTATCTATAGGATTGTACTCTATCCACTAGTTGATAGGGGTGTGACGAGATCTCGTGCCACGAGATCTCGCGAGACTAAAATGTGGCGAGATTTCCCATCGAGTGAAAAGCTGTCTCGCGATATCGCCAAATTCGTTGCGCAACAGAGCCTTAAAGGGGTGGTTCGGAATTTTGGACATCAGGCCTCATTTCCAAGTGAGCCTGGAGACAGTTTTCAAAAATTTTCATCCAGTCGTTCCAGTTGCATATTTCACCAGTGCTAGGCTAGCGCGAGTCAACAGTAACTGCTAGCCTGCCATTAAATACAGTTTTACCCACTCCACAGTACACCAAAAGCAAACCTTAAATGTTATGTTAAACCTTAACATTAAGTTTTTTACTGTTATATGTCAACAAGATTCAACAAGACTTTTTCACCTGCTATACCCAATGTTTAGATCTGTTGTGGTATTTATGCAAATAAGCACATATGTAATTAGATTATGCACCGTTTGTCCATGTTAATAAACAATTTCAAAAAACTTGTAATACATTTTTTGTTTGTCTTGATGTAAGTAACCAACTCAGCAATTTTCATGGTGATATCTAAAGGTTAATATTTTTACCCTATTCACGTGATAAAGAGAATGAATAGGCATATGAATAGACTATATTTGGATCTTTTCCGAAACTTTCCCCTAATGGGATTCTTCGGGTTTTTTTTTTCCTTACTCAGGACATAAAGTCCTAAAGACACTCAGGATACAAAATCAGTTGAGTTTGCTTCTGTTGCAATTTGTTCAATAGAACACAAAGTCTTCCAAACACCTCACATGCTGAGTTTCATCTTGTTTTGCACAATTGAATTAGCTGGAGTTTCGGAAATTGCAAGTTTCGGAAAAAAAAAACACAAGCAGACACTTTCCCAGTTAGTCATCAATTAATTAAGCTGTGAGGTTGTCAGCTATGTGTTGCCATTAAACTGGTGTTAACTTGTATTTGTCTTTTTTCGCTTTAGACTTAATGCCGCTGAAAGAGGAGAGTCAAGAACTGAATAATATGGAAGATGAACATCATGATTTCAAAACTGGAGAGAAATCAACACAGATGGAAAAGACTCACTTACGAAAAAGAGCCCACAAGACCAAACCTAACAGTTATTTCACTTGCCTGGAATGTGGAAAAAGTTTCAGTCAAAAACGAAACCTTAAATTCCACATGAGGATTCACACCGGAGAGAAGCCTTTCACATGCCAACAGTGTGGAAAAAGTTTCAATCGAAAACAAAACCTTAAAGACCACATGAGAATTCACACTGGAGAGAGTCCTTTCACCTGTCGACATTGTGGAAAGAGTTTTACTCAAAAAAAAAACCTTAATTCCCACATGAGAATTCACACTGGAGAAAAGCCTTATACTTGTTCTCATTGTGGACAGAGTTTTGCACATAAAATCACACTTAATTCCCACATGAGAATTCACACTGGAGAGAAGCCTTTCACCTGCCAACAGTGTGGAAAGAGTTTCACTCAAAGACAAAACCTTAAAGCCCACATGAGAATTCACACTGGAGAAAAGCCTTATACTTGCTCTCATTGTGGACAGAGTTTTTCACATAAAATCACACTTAATTCGCACATAGAATTCACACTGGAGAGAAGCCTTTCACCTGCCAACAGTGTGGAAAGAGTTTCACTCAAAAACAAAGCCTTAAAGCCCACATGAGAGTTCACACTGGAGAGAGTCCTTTCATCTGTCAACAGTGTGGAAAGAGTTTCACTCATAAACACAACCTTAATGTCCACATGAGAATCCACATTGGAGAAAATCTTTACAACCATTGTAAATCTTAGGTATTACATTATCATTCACACTGGAGAGAAACCGTTTATTGGAAGAAAAAACACGTTACATGTGATCAGTGTGGAAAGAGTTTCACACTTAAAGTAGACCTTAATTGCCACATGAGGATTCACTCGGGAGAGAACAGTTTTGTCATCACTGTGGAGAGAGTTTTTAGTCGTAAAAGTAGCCTCAACACTCATATGAAACTTCACACTGGAGAGAAACGTTTCATCTGTTAAACTGTATGGCAAGAGTTTTTCAGAAAAAAGAAATCTTAAGGCTCACACAAGTGCTTGCACAGGAGAGAAGCGGTTCAAGTGTTAAAATGCTGTCTTTCTGTGAAATGCCAATATGTAACTGAAGGATTATACATAAAATTACAAAAACTGAATGAAATAAGAACACCACATTATTTGCTTAATTGTTAGTGAGAGAATGCATTGATAATGTCTTCAATCTGGACTTGACTATGGCTACTGTTGGGGCTCATCTGGAGACATCTGGAAGTTTGTTAGAGCTGCAGGTGCCTCACCACTGATCCTGACTCACCGCTAATTGCATGATGGAAACTACTTTGAGATAGTATTTGCCCATTGCAAAATGCATCCAGAGACCAAAGAGATAAAAAACGCAATGTTTGCTAGAATCTTGGGGAAAGGAATGCAGTAGTCTCCCCATCTAGAACGAAAAATGTAGCAGGAAGCCACTGCAATCCACAAACATGCTATCATCATTCATGCCAACCCCTACCTCCCCTTTGTGGTGGAAGTGGATGTCGCCCCCTCAGGCATTGGAGCAGTGTTGTCTCAGCAGCAGAGGAATCTGTCCACGCACCATCCATACCCCTACTTCAAAAAGCTTTCCCGAGCAGAGCAGAACTACAACATTGGTGACTGTGAGCTTGCTATCAAGTGTGGCACCACTGGCTGAAGGTCCTAGTGATCACGGACCATCGCAACCTAGAATACCTTCACAACACCAAATGGCTGAACCCTCTCCAGGGCTAGTTGGGCATTGTTCTTCATGTGATTCAACTTCACTGTATCCTACTGTGCGTCCAAGAACACTATTGTCAAGATTACTCTCCTGACGCTCCCAGCTATACGTCACTCACACTTACCAGAGTTGTCAAGCTCACCTATTCCCCTTTATCCCTTCATTACGGACACTATATCACCCCAGCACAGACACACAGTCAGCGTCTGGTCTCTCCATTGTATTACCCTGTAAAACTGTATGAGTAAGACAAAAGAAAGACTCTTCATGACCAATTTGAGACTTCCAGTGTATTGTTTGTCTGGATGTTCATGTCCTTCATGTGTCCTCGTCTTTGGTCTTACTCTCTGCAAGATTACAACTCTGTTACTTCCATTTAAATATCCTCTTCAGTTTCTGTTGTATTCCACCAGTACCTGATGAGTTGTGTGCAGTACAGCTGTGGCAAGTATATTGGCAGTGACTAATGTGTGAAACACATTTTATTTTTAGATTAAAATTGCAGATTATAATATTCAGATTATACATGTTTCTATGGTATACTGGAAAACAATGGTTAGCATTTCATAACTTTTAAAGGCTTTTATTAGCAAAAACATTAAATATATTAAAAGAGTCAATATATACAGTGTTTACCCTTCTTCATAACCTCTGCAAATCAGTCTGGTATGTTGGATCTCAGTTTCTGGGCCAAATCTTGATTAATGGCAATCCATTCTTGCCTTATTAGTGCTCTGAGTTTATCACAATTTCTGCTTGTCCACTTGCCTTTTGAGGATTTACCTCAAGTTCTCTATGGGATTAAGATCTGGGTAGTTGCTTGGCCACGGATCCAAAATGTCGAGTACATCAGGATTTATGGGAAGTGTTTCCGGTTCCGGCTAACCTAATCTATGCAGCCTAACGTGTCTAGGCTGTGTGTGACAGACGCATAAGAGTGTGTCTGCTTCCTAAGTTTTGGTGCTAAATGGAAAAAGGATCTACCGCCAGCAGTCGATTTTGATATTCTAGATATTATCAATAGGCCGGAAGATTTATGCCTGTGGATTAATTAAAGACTGACTTTTCTCTTCATCATCTTGATCGTGTTGATCATCTACACAGCATTTTGACATTTAGGAGTTGTCAGTGGTCCATAAGATCTTTTAGAAAGGGCAGTATAAGATTAATAAACTATTTAAATGTACATTTATACATATTATTTAGACATATAGTAATAGTTACCCAGTGTGTTAATAAATGCTTTATTAACATGCATTCCTACTGTAATACATGATTAATTCAGATAGTTATAAAACATTTAGTAGTTGTAAGTGAACTATTTTTGTGAGCTCATCTAAAGTGAGGACTATTTATATAATGAAGAGGAATGCCATTTGTGAGGGTGTTTGTTTTTTATTTTGATTGCTATAACAGCAGAAGGGAGTGGGTGCGCATTCCACTGATGGGGCGGACCCAGTACTGACAACAAACAGCGTCACCAAAGTGAACACATGGTGGCTTTAGGGGTTTAGCCGCCTCCTCTTTGAGCCTGAAACATCAGGGACCTTGGGGTCCAGCACAAACTTATAAAGGGGCCCCTGGCACCAGGGAATTGGTAGAGCTTAGCTGGGTGGAAGCGCTGCTTCACCTTGTGTTCTGCCTTGGGCTGAGGCAGGGCAAGAGTGGAAGCTGGCTTGGTGCTCTTCTGAGTCGATGACAACTGTAACGACTGAGACAAATCTAGTGCTGCCGCGATTAGTCGACGGAAATTATTTTAGTCGACGTTTAATATTGACCGCCTATTTAGTTTTGGTCTCCCGTCTCAAACGGCTCACTGTGTGCTCTGTGCGTGCTGAGGGCGCGCACGCCCTGCTGGTTGTCTACATTCCTCTTTCTTCCCCCTCCCCCCGCCTTCACTGCTTTGATTTGAAAAATGGCAGAGGCAGGAGACTCCGAATTAAGTCCGAAATTGGCACTAGACCAAAAGCTTCGAAAGTGTGGGAGTATTTCAGGCCATCTGGTAACAAAAGAGTGGTCTGTTCACTCTGTCAAACTTCACTTGCATATCACGGGAGCACAACAACGATGCACGAGCACATAAAAAGAAAAACACATCGGAGTTGTTCAAGATGCGTCCACAGAAAAGGAAAAGACAACGTAAGTATATGAATATTCATGAAATGACGTGTATTAACGCTTTAAGACGTACAATGACTGAATTTGGATGTTAAACAGGCTACTTAGACTTTGGCAGTAATGTTTATGTTTCAAACCCCGTAATGCACGCAATGTAATGTGTATTAGTGTACGCGAGCAGCATAGCTGCGTGCTAGAGCTTAGATTCTCATTCTCTGCCCGAGCCCGAACTTGGGCCGATATTTCCCGTCACTATCCTCGGGTCGTGTCCTTGATCTAGAGACGTGCACTCCCAGCGCAAAAGAGTGCGGCGTGGGACTAGATTTGATGGAGCGCAGGCAGTAATGCACTCACTCGTGTGTGTGTATCTGTAAGTAAATACACACCGAGTATTTGGAGGTAATCGTTACAGAAAAAAAGTTTATTTGCGGGCGGGACAAAACAAATGTTGCGGGCGGTAGAAAGTAGTTGAGAACGTCAATTATAAAGACCCACTATTAAAAAATGGTCGGGTTTAAATCGGGCTCGGGCTCATAATTACAGTTAATGTGTCGGGCCGGGCTCTGACACAACGGGCTCAGGCTGGGTCGGGCTTGATTTTTTTGGGCCCGATAGTGCGTGCCTGCCTGCTTTCCGCGAGATTCATTATTAAGCAGCGCTAAGCATAGCAGGCTAGTCCAGTTTCAAAGCAGCTTTACAGATAATGCATGTGTAACCCAGGTTACCAATGAGTGTGCAGGGACAGAATGAAATTCGAATTAAATGACTGATTAGAAGTATGAAAGACTTTGACATAGCACATATAAAGTTGTAGAAGGATTAATTAATGATATAAAAGTGAGAAAACATAAATATTGAATATTATAAATCTGTTCAATAGTATTACCTTCTTTTATAAAGCCTCCAATTAGATCGCGCTTTGAGTGACGTCTGTGAGCTTCTGTTATTGCGGGACTTTGGAAAGTAGTGCGTACTAGATCTTTCTTTTCCTCCGTGAATCTGATGAGAGCAGATGGTTGTTGCTGCTCCGGGAGACTTTAAGCTCTAAATCCAGCGAAAACGATGTAAGAGTTGTTTAATTTGTCTATAAATCAGTCATATGATGATGATATAGAGTTAAGTGACAGTTAAATGTAGTAAGAGATCTGATTATGCTCCTAGTGTGTCCCACCTCGTGTAATGACGCAATAATGGTGCGTTAGCTTAATGCTAATATTCCATGTGCCTATATATATTTCTAACAAAGGATTCAGAGAGAAGCCGTGCGTGTGAGATTGACGTTTTGGAACATTGTCATCTGGAATTTTCCTGTTCTCCAGATGCACATTGTATTCAAGTTCCTTGGTGAGTCAATATAGTGCATTTATTTTTCTTTGTGTGATTTTATATGGTCTATTCAAGGTCATATTAAGTGTGTTACACTAAAGCATTGGTTATTTAATGCAGTATTAGTAAAAGATACAGTTGAGTGTAAATTGAAAACTCATTTGAAAAAATTAGGTCATTTTGGTGAGATTAAATGAATGAAGAGTGATTTTGTGTTAAATAACATATCACAAGCAAGTATGCAAGGAAATGTATTTATTACAGTTTCATAAATGAACATTGTTGATGTGTTCACAAGAAGTTGTGTAAAACTGAAAGTGATTTTAATGAAACGAGATGCTAATTGATATTTTGGTCTTGTGTTTCAAGGCCAGGTTTTTTTGTTTTTGTTTTGTTTTTCTTTGATGTGTTTTATTTCCATGTGAATGCTGGAACATCCGTCTGAGTGCGATCCATCCTGTGGTATTCGAGTGAACTGCGAGTAAATCCTGGATTGTGAACCGTCTCAACTCCTCTTTGGATGTCTTACAGTGGAGTTGGACTGGCGAGCCACCCGAGAACGAAATCTTGTTTCCCTGTGAAATGAGAAACCGAAACTGAATTGTTCACCTTTGAATGGTAGGACAGAACTGTGCATTTTCAAATCGTTTCATCAGGAAGATGTTTCCAGAACTGAACTGAACAGTTCATGGACTGTTTGAACTATTTGAACTGTTGAACTGAATTAATGAACTGATCAGGTTCATTGCAGAGAAATTTGATTTTGAATAATTTGTGTTTAAGTGAAGTGAGCACAATTGTGTATTGGTTGTTCTGTTTATTTTATTTCAGTTGAATCTGGGTGAAATCCTATGGTAAAGATTTACAGAAAAGAAAAGTGAATTAGAGGGTTAACTAGAAATTGATACCACTAATTGTTCTTATTAGTGGTTTGTGAAACTAGGGATTTGAACAAAGAATTAATTCTAAACGAGGAAGGATAAAATTAATAATTCATTTAAATTTTCATGCATTAAATCTCTTGGTTATATTGGTCTACATAAAATTACAATTTGTTAACTTACCTGTTGGTCTGAGTGTTCACTGCTGCTGCATCATCTCTCTCCTCGAGCGAATCTAAATCTTCTGAGCCACTGGTCCAGTGAGTGAGTTTGATGTAGTGAACTTGTCATTGGGTTCAGGTTACACATGCATCTCTACTTTACAATTCAGAGTGATGTTATCAGTTATGCATTTCAGAAATGTACATATACAAATTTACAGTTAGATAATACTGTATTCATTTAAGGCAGAGCAAATAACCAATTTATGTAATGAATACATACATGTTTGTTAATAGAGGATTAGATTAGGACTAAATATGGGATAGCCAATGGAAATGCAGATACGTATGCTTAGATTGTCAATACATAATGCCTTTTAACAGTTTACTTAATGAGCTTCTAACAAAAGTAGACTGATATTGATGTGAAGGTTAAGGTGGATGCCCAGATAGGATATTAGGAATGGGCTCTCTACATTAGTAGGCTAATTGTGTATTTCTCCTCTTTTTGTCTTGGAGCAGGCAAAGTAGTCTGATTGAATTCCTTCCAAGGAAGGACTACACGCCACAACTTGCAGCAGTACTCACTGACAGTGTCCTGAAAATGATTGTGAGAGATATGAGACCACTGTCCATCGTTGAAGGTGAAGGATTTAAGAACATGGTGGCAACATTCCAACCTGGCTACTTTCTACCCAAACGCACATGTTTCACCAAAATAATGGAGAGGAAATATGATGTGGAACTTCAGCGAATCAAAGATGCTCTGTCCTGCAGCTCCATGATATGTCTGACAACAGATGTGTGGACAAGTATGGCCACAGAGGCATACTTGGGCTTAACCTGCCACTTCATAAATGATGAATGGGAGCTCATGAACTTTAATTTGACCACCATGCCACTTGAAGAGAGGCACACAGCTATAAATATTGTGTCATGGATTGAAACTGCAGTTGCCAAATTTTAAATTCCTCTGCATAAAATACTTGCCATAGTTCATGACAATTCATCAAATGTTGTATGTGCCCTCAAAATCCTAGAAGAAAAACATGGGATCTCTTCCGTCCGCTGCTCTGGTCACACTCTGCAGCTAATTGTGAACCATGCTATGAAGAAGAATACCCATATTCAAAAGGCCATTGGTGCTGCAAGGTCCCTGGTGGAGCACTTTGACAAGAGTGAGGTTGCCAGCAATATCCTGAAGGTAAAGCAAAAACAAATGGGACCGCCAGAAAACAGCCTCATTCAAGATGTAAGTGTGAGGTGGAACAGCACATATTACATGATCAGACGTCTGCTGGAGCAAAGATAGCCTATAACGACATGTCTGTCTGACCAAGGGATCACAAATAGATCAAAGCATTACCTTGACCTCAAGCCAGAGCAATGGAGCCTACTGGAAGAGCTTGAGAGAGCTCTAAAACCCTTCGAATGTGCTACAGTGTACCTGAGTGGGGAGTCATATGTGACACTCTCTAGCCTACCCCCACTCATTAAATGGCTTCTGAAAAGTGCACAGACCACTTCTTCATTTGAGAATCCCCACATACTGGCATTTCAGAAAGCTGCAGAAAATGAAATAACTGAAAAGTGGCAAAATGAGCTTGAATTCACTGAAGACACCCATAATACCAGCCTAATTGCTTCTGCTCTCGATCCCAGATTCCGCAGGCTGAAGTTCTTATCTGCAGATGACATCTTGAGAATGCAGGGGAAGATTCTACATCTTGCATTTGAAGAAAAGCAGAAGTCTGATGATGTAGTGCAGCAGCACGTCACATCCAGCAGTTCTGCTGACACAAGTGAAAAGGCCCCTGTGTCAATGTTAGAGGCATTGCTGGGGTCAGATGATTCGGATGAATCATCCCACCAAATGGACATAGAGGATGAGGAAACTGATGACATGCATTCAGTGCGTGAAGAATTTTCCAGAGAAATTGGGGAACAGCCTTCACCCAAAAACACAAATCCTTTGCAGTGGTGGAAGTCCAATCAGTCCAGGTTTCCTTACCTGGCATCTCTTGCGAAGTCTTTTTTATGTGTATCGGCCACATCTACTCCTTCTGAGCACCTGTTCTTCAGCTGGAAACATAGTTTCAAAGAAAAGAGCCAGCTTAAGTCCAGACCATGTTGACATTTTTGCACTACAACACAACATTTTGAATCAATTGGCCACAGTTGGGCACTCTTGCACTCTACATGCTTGCACTTAGTTATCAGTTCTAGAACTTTGAATTTCAGTTGGAGGTGCATTGCTAAACTTTGTACAGTGTAATGAATTTACTTACTTTCTTTTTTTTGCCATATTGGCTATAATGGACTGTTAGTTACTGATGACATGGAGCAGCTTTAAAATGGGTTCTTGAAAACATTGACCTTAAAAAACTAGAGAATGTATGTTTTGAAACATTCTGAATTGTTTTTTTATATTTGCACTGTTAAAGGACAACTCCAGCGCAAAATGAACCTTTGGTCTAATTACACATTGTTACCTAGTCAACCGTTCCCTGAGATTTGTTTTCATTATTATCGAATGTAAAGAGTTTTATCTCTAAAAACTGTTTAGCTTATAACGCTAGTATATGGGGCATAGAGTAATGAAGATAGAAATCGCTAGTTAATACCACTAACAAGGCTCAAAATAGCCCAACATTAACACGGTAGCATAATCAGGGTCCCTACATGCAAACCAAAGCATTGAGAACGTTGTAAGTGTACAGACAGTTTAATAAGAAGATATTTTATAAAGACAGTCCACTTCGCGAAAACAGACAGGAGCCATCTTTGGAAAACAGTCTCGAGCAGTCGAACCATGAACGCCGAGCCAAGTGCGCTGGTGAGATGTGAACGAGCCAGAACTTGTCTCTGCGTTCGTGTATAAAGTTTTTTTTTTTTTTTTTTAAGACAGGCTGCCTATCACAGGCAGCTACAGTGCTCAATTTTTGATATTTCAAATCATTTAAGCCATTGGTAAAGAACATTTTAAAACTGATCTCTTTTTTTGTAAACCACAAACAGCTTAAATAACAGAGTTTGTTTAAAAAATAAAATAAATACAAAATAAAATTAAAAGTAAAAGAACAACATTTTTGTCAATAGCAAACATTCTTAAAATGTGCAACTTCCTTGAAATATTGTAATAAAAATGTACTTTGAAAAATAAAAGGAAAGTTTTTTCAAGACATACAAAATGCTACAGTGCTCAATTTTTGATATTTCAAATCGTTTGAGGTATTGGTAAAGAAAAGATTGAAACTGGCCTCTAAATTTTTGTAAACAACCGCAAACAAGTTTAACTTCACAGTTCTTACAAACAATAAACAGTCTGCTCAAGCAAGGCAGCATGCCTCAAAATGCTGCAGAACTCCATTTCAAATGTTGGTGCCATCAACAAAGATAACAATAAAACTGGCCCCTAATGTTAAAACCAGAAACAATTTAAGTCACAGCTCTTCACAAAAAAAATAAAAATAATAATAATAATTCTTATCCTAATTCTGGACAAATGAAAGAAAAATCAAGATGTACTGATTCAACCAACAAGTTTGTTCTTGAGAACCTGTATTTTGTGTGACAGTTTCTATGCGTCAAGTCCCAGCAACACTTTCTGGAAAAACTCAAAATTATACTTCAGTTCTGAAGGATAACTGAGATTCAAGCAGTATATGAGTCCTAAAAGAAGAGCACAAGTCTCGGAAACATCGCCAAGATCCTGAAGAACTTTCACTCCTTCAACAATCAGTCCAACATCCGATGGTGGGTCACAGGCTTCTGCATCTTCAGGTCTGTTGATATATATTGGCCATGTCTCTCTCGGAATTCTCAAAGTCTGTGTCCTACAAAACACAAAAACAGTAACACTATTCAGTCACTTTAACTGCATCAAAAATGCAGGTTGTAAATGTAACACCACTTAGTAATACATCTAGAAAAAGCAAATAATCTGAGAATTCTGTATTAACTGTCCATTCCTTAATGCTTCACATCACTGACTTGCAGTGACTTACAAGACTACTCTACCATGTTTGTTAGGGTTGTCAAAAGTACAGGCTTCGGTACTCAAATTTAAAATGTGACGAAACCAGCATTTTCCGCAAGAAAAACACTACCGGTAATTGGCCATAGTGTTCATTTGCTCAACAGATATGACTGTGATGCTCTTCACCATTAGCACAACGGAGAGTTTTAAAACTGCATCTATCAGCGGATCAGTCAGTGGTTCCTTAATATATCTGCTTAGACGAATCTGTTGAGACACGGCTTTCAAACGCTTCCATGTGTGAGCGTAATCTGTGTAAGCCTTACTGTGTAAAACACTTACTGCAAACTCCTTTATGAGGTTTTCATAGTCTTCACAGAAAGTGCTTGGAGAATGCAAGCTCTCCGAGTAGAGATGGTATCATTCTGTAGAAGAGTAGAGACATTAAGGATAGACAATGGCAAAACACCATACTAAAGTGGACATTATTTACAAGCATCACAAATACAGATAACAAACCTCTGCATGGATATGAGTAACTAAAGTACAATTAGACATTAGAAATTAATTGCCATTTGTTTCACCACTTAAAACTATTAATGAAATAAATGGTTATACCATCATATTTACCTCATGTTCACAAAACAGAGCTGGCCATCTGCTTTTGAAGTCAACAATGAAGGGCATCTCTTCAATTACTTCATGTCTTCTGTTGACAAAAGTTTTTTGCATTTTGTGTTTAATAATTTGATGGTTGTCCCTTTTCTGAACCTCAGACAGCAATGCCAGTCGCTCTTTCTCTAGGCTTTATTTGTTCTCTCTAGCTGGATAATCAGGGTAGAAATTGACGTCAGCCTTCTTCAGCTTTTTGACTTGGTTTGGACTTGTATTTTCACTATGTTTGTGTTTTAAAGAATTTAGCTTTACTTCAGAACAGCCAGCTGCTCGTAGTGTACGCCGATAATTCACCATCTTCCACTGTAAAACAAGGCAAAAAAAAGTGCTGTGTTAATTGCGTTATTATTATTTTTTACGCGTTTAGCATTTCAAATTAATCGCAAAGATTAACGCCCCCCAGCCCTGATATATATATATATATATATATATATATATATATATATATATATATATATATATATATACACACACTTATGTTTTATGTACTGTGAACAAGGGTGGGTGTAGTAAAACTAACAATAGTTAAAGTTCATTTTTTTGAGTGTACATAGTTTATGACATAGATGTAAATGTAAAAAGATGTAGTTTCTAACCAGAAAGCTGTTGTGCATAGAATAATACATTTTACTAGCCTAGCTAATGTCTTGGGTCTGGGAACCACATGTTCATTTTCTCGTATTTGAGGCGTGGTTTACGAATGCCCAGAGCCGTTTATTGGGTGCTAAGTATGTCTATCAAATGTGCCTGTACGTAGCTCATAGCCAATCATTTCAATTATACCAGATGAAGTATGTAGAGCGACAGAAATTAGACGAGGAAGAAAACGATGGGTCAGAGATGTACAGGTCCTTCTCAAAAAATTAGCATATTGTGATAAAGTTCATTATTTTCCATAATGTAATGATAAAAATTAAACTAATCATCGGAATCAACTAATTAACTCTAAACACCTGCAAAAGATTCCCGAGGCTTTTAAAAAAAACTCCCAGCCTGTTTCATTACTCAAAAGCGCAATCATGCTGTCCAGAAGGCCATCATTGACACCCTCAAGCAAGAGGGTAAGACACAGAAAGAAATTTCTGAACAAATAGGCTGTTCCCAGAGTGCTGTATCAAGGCATCTCAGTGGGAAGTCTGTGGGAAGGAAAAAGTGTGGCAAAAAACGCTGCACAACGAGAAGAGGTGACCGGACCCTGAGGAAGATTGTGGAGAAGGACCGATTCCAGACCTTGGGGGACCTGCGGAAGCAGTGGACTGAGTCTGGAGCACAGGCGTGTGCAGGAGATGCGCTACAGGTGCCGCATTCCCCAGGTCAAGCCACTTTTGAACCAGAAACAGCGGCAGAAGCGCCTGACCTGGGCTACAGAGAAGCAGCACTGGACTGTTGCTCAGTGGTCCAAAGTACTTTTTTCGGATGAAAGCAAATTTTGCATGTCATTCAGTAATCAAGGTGCCAGAGTCTGGAGGAAGACTGGGGAGAAGGAAATTCCAAAATGCCTTAAGTCCAGTGTCAAGTACCCACAGTCAGTGATGGTCTGGGGTGCCATGTCAGCTGCTGGTGTTGGTCCACTGTGTTTTATCAAGGGCAGGGTCAATGCAGCTAGCTATCAGGAGATTTTGGAGCACTTCATGCTTCCATCTGCTGAAAAGCTTTATGGAGATGAAGATTTCATTTTTCAGCACGACCTGGCACCTGCTCACAGTGCCAAAACCACTGGTAAATGGTTTACTGACCATGGTATTACTGTGCTCAATTGGCCTGCCAACTCTCCTGACCTGAACCCCACAGAGAATCTGTGGGATATTGTGAAGAGAAAGTTGAGAGACGCAAGACCCAACACTCTGGATGAGCTTAAGGCCGCTATAGAAGCATCCTGGGCCTCCATAACACCTCAGCAGTGCCACAGGCTGATTGCCTCCATGCCACGCCGCATTGAAGCTGTCATTTCTGCATAGGATTCCCGACCAAGTATTGAGTGCATAACTGAACATAATTATTTGAAGAATTAAAAAAAAATTGTGCCTTTTTTTGTATTAAAAACGTCTCTGGTTACTTGTGTAACCTATGTTCTCTGAATAGGGAACGAGACGCTGCGGAAAGCGCAGTGGGATATTCTCTGAATGTGCCGATTGTCTGAACCCTTATAGAATCACGCCAATTCATTGGCTGATGGCGTCCACGTGATATGGCTCCGCCCCGACGCTCTTACGTCGCATCATTACGTATTCGCGCGCGCGCCATCTGCTCCTCAGATTTCACTGCTGAAAAGAAACTGTCAGCAGCGCGAGGAGCTTGGCCGCTAACGCAGCGTCTCGTTCCCTATTCAGAGAACATAGGTTACGCAAGTAACCAGAAACGTTCTCTTTCATAGGTTCACTGAACGCTGCGGAAAGCGCAGTGGGAACGGACTACCAAACTCGCCAAGCTAGAGGTTGGGCAAAGCAAGTTAAGCTTCCTATCTTCCTCAGTTGAAAATGGAGGAGGGTGGAATGCGTTAAGGTTAACTACCTGTGAGCGGAAAGTTGAGGAAAGAACCTTGGGGACATACCCTGGTCTCGACCTCAAGGAAACTTTGACCAGGCCAGGGGCAAAGTCCAAGCAAGACTCGCTAACAGAAAGAGCTTGTAAGTCTCCCACCCGCTTTAATGAGGACAAAGCTAACAAAAGAGAAACCTTGAGAGTCAGAATCCTCTCCGGAGCTGACTCCAAGGGCTCAAAGGGGGCTTTCGTCAAACCCTCTAGGATAAGAGAAAGATCCCATGAGGGAACTCTAGGGGAGCGAGCCGGTTTCAGGCGCTTCACCCCACGCATAAAGGCAGAAACTAACCTTAATTTGCCTAGGGGAATCTCAACCGATTCCCTATGCGCTGCAATAGCCGCAACATAAACTCTGAGAGTGGTAGCGGCTGCTCCAACCGCAAACTTCTCCTGCAGGAATTCCAGTACTGAACCAGCAGGGCAGTTAACTGGGCTCCTATCATGTGCTAAACACCAAGTCTCAAAAACCTTCCATTTGGAAGAATATAATCTCCTTGTAGAAGGGGCTCTAGCACTCTGAATGGTCTCCTGAACGTCAGGTGGGAGACCAGAGCTTAATGCTAACGGCCTCTGATCGGCCAAACATACAGCTTCCACATGTCTGGGCGAGGATGCCATATCCTGCCCTGTAGCTGGGACAGCAGATCTTCCCTGACCGGGATCCTCCAGGGGGAAGATTCCAGTAGAGGAATTAGCTCCAAAAACCATGGCTGAGATGGCCAGAACGGAGCTACCAGGAGGAGGCGGACTCCGTTCTCTCTTACTCTGGCCAAGACCGCCTGGATCAGTTTGATGGGCGGGAAGGCATAGAGTTTCTGCGTTGGCCAAGGGTGAGCGAACGCATCTATCCCCAATGGGGCCGGGGGACTCAGGCAGAACCAAAGCGGGCATTGGGACGACTCTTGAGATGCAAAGAGGTCCACCTCCGCCTCTCCAAAAACCTTCCAGATCAGGGCCATCGTCTGGCGGTTCAACATTCTCCCGATCGGAGTTTCTGTCTCGACAGAAAATCTGCTGCGAGGTTCATGAACCGCTCTTAGAGATAGGAATCTGCTCTGAGACCACAGGAGAAGGTGACGCGCATGCCTGTCTAGGGTGCGCGACCGAGAACCTCCCTGGCAGTTCACATGAGACACCACTGCCATGTTGTCTGTTCTGACAATGACATGGTGACCCTCCAGAAGAGGGAGGAAATGAAGCAGAGCCAGAAAAACGGCCCTTAACTCCAGGCAGTTTATGTGCCAAGAGAGAGCCTCTCCGGTCCAGACCCCACATGCTGGTCTGCCCTCGAAAACCGCTCCCCAGCCGGTGAGAGAGGCATCCGTTGTAATCATCTGGCGACGAGATACCGCACTCATGCTGACCCCTTTCCGAAGAAAAAGAGGGTCCCGCCAAACTGACAGGGCTTGAAAGCAACTGCGCGATACCTTCAGTAGGCGAAGGGTTGACCCGGAGGGTCGAACCCCTGAGAGTTTCACCCACCACATGAAGGGTCTCATGTGGAGTAGGCCCAGCGGTAGCACGGAGGAGGCCGCGGCCATAAGGCCCAGCTTCCTGCGGCAGGTGCCCACAGACACGTGATGGCCTAGCGAAAAACGAGCCAAGCATGTCGTCAAGCTGGAAATCCGTGCAGGGGCCAAACGGGCCTGCATGAGAACAGTATCCATGTTCACCCCCAAGAAAACGGTGCTTTGAGCCGGAGCAAGAACACTCTTCTCCGAGTTCAACCTCAAACAGAGAGACTAGATATGACTCAGAACGATGTCTCTGTGGTGGGCCACTAGCTTCCTGGACTGGGCTAAAATGAGCCAATCGTCCAGGTAATTTAGAACACGGATGCCCTGGAGCCGCAATGGGGCCAGAGCTGCATCCATGCACTTTGCAAAGACCACGAGCCGCGATTTGAGGGTTTTGAGCAACAAATTTTCACAGAATTTGCATTTAGACGATCCTATAACTGCCTCACGCGCAAGTGAAAACCCCAAACATGTAATGCACTTACTGTGTGGGTCGTCGTTAGCGATGTAACGAGTACATGGCGGAGTACAGCGTCTGTAATCCATGGCAACTTCACCGTAAGGAGAAACAGAGTTCCGCTTAAACAGTCGCAGAAGCGCCGAGAATAGATGTATTTGTAGCTCAGAAAAATCACCAGCGAAGGGCAAACGTGACCGCTTCGTTCTGAAGGCAGAGAAATCTGAGGAGCAGATGGCGAGCGCACGAATACGTAATGATGCGACGTAAGAGCGTCGGGGCGGAGCCATATCGCGTGGACGCAATCAGCCAATGAATTGGCGTGATTCTATAAGGCTTCAGACAATCGGCACATTCAGAGAATATTCCACTGCGCTTTCCACAGCAATGAGTGAACCTATGAAAGAGAACACTTCTTTTATTGGTCGGATGAAATATGCTAATTTTTTTAGACAGGAATTTTGGGTTTTCATGAGCTGTATGGCAAAATCATCAGTATTAAAACAATAAAAGACCTGAAATATTTCAGTTGGTGTGCAATGAATCTAAAATATATTAAAGTTTAATTTTTATCATTACATTATGGAAAATAATTAACTTTATCCCAATATGCAAATTTTTTGAGAAGGACCTCTATGTGTACATGACATAGACAGTAAAAGAAATGGACACAGCGACCCCATTGATTTCAACGGAGAAAACTGAAGCCTGATTATTGCACTTCCTGTCTGATGGCTGAGCAACTGCGCAGACTCAAACTGAGCGTGACGACAGTCTGACAGTTGTAAATCTTCTAGTAGCGGTGGCAAGACAAATCTGAATCACCTAATTCCTCAAAAACGTTGTTGAAATATTTTGTCCCATTGCTTTTATGGACTCTCTATCGATGGGCTTCTCCCTTGACTTTATGCCTCTATGTCCCCCCGATTGCCTCATAGACAGTAAAAGATTGCCTGCGAGCTTCTCCTCCTGTCTATACGGTAATGTCTCTATTGTGCGCCAGAAAGTCGCGTGGTTATGATGCAATCGTTAGCCTATTTTTACAAAAACGGCTTCTCTGGGGCCATAACGTAAGATACAAAGTAATGGAGCTTTTTATACATTGTCGTGTTTCTTTAGAAATAAATAATGGACAAATGAAGTCTTTAAACGTCTCAGATGTAAAGTTATTCGCTGTCAAAATGAATTAGCGTTCATGGGAATGCTAACAGCAGGAGAAGGTCAGCTACAATGGCGGCTCCCACGAGGCTTCAACTTCCGGCTGATGGATTACCCCCTTGGTACACGATGGCGTTTATCTAACGCCGTTTCACACCGCATGCGTGAGCGGCGCGTAATATTTTTGGCGTGCATGTTAATCAATGAGTGCATTCACACCGGGAGCAGGAGTGGCGCATGAGCAGCAGTGAAGCGGGGGTTTCGGCGTCGAGATGTGCCGGTTATGCAAAAGCACACTTTTGATAAACACAAATAAAGATGATTTCACACAAAAAGTTCCCAAAATTATGTCTAGTGAGTTTTAACAAGAACTTGAGTAGGCAAATAAAAGAAAATGAAGACTCAAAAATATTTATAGAAGATTTAGGCTACCCGGTAAAACTTGTTTTTAATTATTCAGTTTGGGTGAAAGTTGTGCATTATATAAAAAAAAAACTAAAGTAAACTAGCCAGAAAATATTATATACAAACGTTATTTTAGTTTATGTAACACACAGACAGCTACATAGGCTTACACAACCCAAATTTGATGCGGCTAGAGAGGGTAGCGAGGGGGGGTGCGATGGTCTCTGGAGAATAGCACGACCATCGCACCCCCCCTCACTAACGGGTGTCAGAACACAATCTCATCCCAGACATTTTGGCGCTGAGCTGGTTAATTATTAGACAGAGTCACGGTTTGCGAGTTTAAGGAAACTTAGCAAAAATGTGTTCATTGCGTTCAGAATGAAATAATCGTGATTCTTGTTCATATTCATGACTTGTCCTACATGTACCCCAGGTCCTACATATTCATAATCAATAATAAGTTATGATTGATTATTAATATTTCTTTAGAGCTAATTTGCTAAACAACATAGGGCGACTAGAAGCAGCAGAAGAACTGGCCCGCTTTGGCAGGAAGTGGCGCATCACCTGCTGACTAAAGCTCGGCGAAGCTGTTCACCGCAGAACCAAACAGACCAGAGGGAGAGAAAGGGGAGTCAAGGAGGGCTGTCTAGCGGGCGTCCTTGATTTCCGTCAGGTTCAGCCAAAGTTGGCACTCGAGGTCCACCAATCTGGCCATGGCACGACCAATCACTAGGGCCATAAACTTAGAGGCGCACAAGGCAAGGTCGGTCATGCTGCACAGCTCGTTGAATGCCACTGGGTCAGGAGTCAGGACCAGTTTTATCTTGATCTGGTAGACTTGAAGGACCACCTTTGTATGATGTGTAGATCCAGCTTGACCAGTCGTGGCATACCCTCTGGCTGTGAGGGCAGATGTAGTTCTGCACGGCTTACTCGTTATTTACACTGCACACGCCTGTTATGCATTACGGCTCGACATGTCCACCGGAGCTTATTGTGAATAATTGACACTTCGCAAAGACCCGCCCCCCTTAGTTACTGTTGCTATGTCCGACAAGCTACACCGCTCTCATGTTCTCACGCAGTGAAAAATACACCGTGGAGCAGAGAGGAGACTGACAACACGCTGACAGACAGAACAGACCAGGTTACTTTTCGGTTACTTTTGATATTAAACAAAGTGTCACCTTTCAAACTTGGTCATTTTTTAAAAGAAATTTAAACAATAAATACCGTTTTGTGGCTCTTTAATGTGTCCTGACAGATCGGTGTAGAACATCAGTTAAAGCTGCTCGTGATCCAATCATCTCTTCCTTCTAGTTCATTTATAGCATCAAATAAACATGAATGAACATAAGAATGAATGTTGTTTTAACCGTTGAAAGGCGTCAGTACACTCTGTTTTTCAAGTTCAAATCCTCCCATGTTAATCTAATATCTCTCCTGACTGCTTTGTCGGACAAAATGGCGGATGGCTAAGTATGATTGGTCAGATTACCTGTCAATCAAGCTCCACGCGAAGGGTCAATTGAGGATGTATTTTAAACGACTAAATCACAGATACAAATCTTTTATCCTTGTTGTTCATAACTGGACTTTTAAGTTTATTAACTTTGTCTGTACACATACACACAACAATAAACACAATTAAAACATAACCACTTAGCCAACCATGGTAGAACCCCAAAAATCAAGAAAAACAACGTCGGACAAATAAATCTTGTGGTCTAGTGAAGATTCATATATTGAATTTAACAGCATTAGGTTGAATAAGTTAAACTGTGTGACTGAACAGCGCACATATAATTTTCATGCTTAAATTATGTTCTAAATTATGAATGAATGAAACGCTTTGCAGAACTGTCTGAATCCACTCGGCTTTCGTTTGGACTGCTCTCTCACTGAATCATTTGAAGCGATTTATCAGTCAGTAAAACAAACAGACGACATCGAGAGAACAACCTGCACTGTACGCCAAGGGGATTGTTTTTTCTCAGTGGGTCTGAAAGATGCACACATTCATATCCAGATAGCCCCCCATCATAAATCGTTTGAAGGGGTGGCCTGCCAGTATACGGTCCTAACGTTCGGACTGTCCCTGGCTCTACGCACTTTTACGAAGATACTTTCCCCCTGAGACAGAAGGGGATGCACATCCTGAACTACCTCGACGACGGGCTCATCTTGGCCCAGTCTGAGGAAGAATTAATCTCTCACAGATATGTCAGCCATCTGAAATGCCTAGGACTGAATTCAGCCAAAAGCTCACTGTCTCCTAGCCAGAGAATCTCTTTTCTGGAGGCGGTTCTAGATAGCCTGGCATGCCAGACCTACATCAAGATGTTAGGTCTGGGAACTCTCCATTGACATACCTCAATCCGAGGGGCGGGATAAACGGTTACCTTTCAAAATCCCTCGGCACGCAATAGGATAACACTACAACCAACCAGAGCAACGAACGGCTGTGGATGAGTGAGTCCCATGTGTTTTTCCACCAGCGGAGCTAATTGATATATTAAACAGGTCGGCAAAACTCCGAACACATCTTCCTTTTTTAAGAATGACTTAAGTGACGTTCTCTTAACTCCAAGTCCTCCAGAGTCGCGGCCAAAGCCGGTTCGAAAGACCGCTGCATCTTCATTGTTTTCAAGTAGAAGGGAAATCACCTATGGAAATCACACGGAACGTCATGAACTGTGCCGTCATTGTGTTAAGCCCGCCCGTCCGACTCTATACACGATGTGATTGGCCTGACCAGTTTTTGTTTTTTCCAGCTCAAAAGTCTATGGAGAGTTGCTAGACCACACTGGCAGCGAACATCTAGATTTCTAGGCTAGGTTCTAGATGCAGCCCAAATGAAAGCGTGGCTAACCCACGAGCACGCGCAGAAGATTCAGTGGCTCGCCTCTCTTCTCTCACTGTGTTTTTTTTTTCATTAAAGGCTTCAATATTCGGAGAAAAGGAGTTTTGCCATTAGCATCTAGCAAACACAAATTTCGTTCCCATTATCTCAGGGAACCGAGACGTTTGATACGATAGCATAAGTGATAAATGGTTTTTGAATGCTTTCAATTCTGAAGTAGACATTGGGTTTATGCTACTCAAAAAGTTTTGTTCAGGCTACATGCTTCCACTTGGGCAGATCATCGGAGAAATAGGGTCTTGGTTATCATTTCTACGCTGATGATACACAGATTTACATTACCACTAGTCCTGATGTTCACTGCTCATTAATAGCCTTACGTAGATCCGTGTATGAATGCAGAATAACTTCCTGAAGCTAAATGGCTCAAAAACTGATTTGATTCAGATTGGTACAGTGGCGACTAATCGTATGGCATTAGTCTGATTATTGACTCCAGCATGGTAATTCCCACTTCAAAGGTGCGGAATCTTGGAGTCATTTTTGAACATCTCAAAAACTGCTTTTTACCATCTGAGAAATGTTGCTCGACTTAGAACTTTTCTCTCTTTTGCAGACACAGAAAGGCTTACACATGCCTTTATTACAACTAGGTTAGATTATTGTAATGCCTTGTCCTCAGGCCTTCCAGCTAAATCTCTCAGAAGGCTACAGTGTTTATTCAAAAGTCTGCCACCCGCGTGCTTTCACAGTTGCACTGGCTTCCTATAAATGCGAGAATTGATTTTAAAATTCTTATTTTAACTTACAAGGCACTACATGGGATTGCTCCAGAGTATGTTTGTGAACTCATTAGCCCCTATACTCCATCACGTTCTCTCCGTTCTGCCAATTCTCCTTTGCTACATCAGCCTTCACGTAAGCTCAAGACTATGGGGGAACAAGCCTTTTCATATAAAGCCCCGAAGATATGAAATGTGCCTCCTCTTAGCCTCAGAAATGCACCAACATTGGAACATTTAAAAAAGTTAAGACATTTAATTGTAGTATTGCTTTGCTGTTTTTGTGTCTTTTACTGTAGCGCTTAAGCGCATTTAGAAATAAAATGTATTATTATTATCACTTGCATATTTTTCCTAATTTAATGTGCTACATGTCGTAATAACGAATGTCCATCATGGAAGTAGGAGTTTCTCAGATGCTCTTGAAGCAGCATTAGTATTAGTCTGGTCATGTGATCTCAACAAACATGTCTGTCCACATGAGAAGACCCGCTCCATACCAAATAAAACCGCTTTAATAAGGACACTCATATGACACTCCTCAGAAATATAATTAATTTCTGTAGAGGCCGGTTTCCTGGAAACGGTGTGCAACGAGATTTGAGGTATGTTTTCTCTTGTTTGGTGGGTGGTTCAAAAATATTAGTCCAATCAGCAGCAACATGTATATAAACCACGCGTATTAAAGACACAGCTCGCAAAATGGGTCCAAGAGAAAAGTCATTTACAAATGTGTCCTGCCGTTCAGTATATGCAACAATTGAAGATATTAAAAGACATGTTTGTCGTAAGAGTTTTATATTAAAAATATAGCATATCAACAGTGATCAACAATAAAAATAATAAGGTCATATAGAGATTATCATTCACCTGAAATGTTTGTCTTTTCATCCTGAAATACGAGGCAAATTTTGGATCACAATAATTAGGAACCACAGTTTCCACAAATCCCTTCACTCAATTGGGATGTTCTCTTTTATTCTGGATGGCAAGGGCAGTGACTGTAACATTGAGCGTATTTTGCAGTATTAAACACATATTTATATTGATTTCATCAGGCTCCGAAAATTCTTCAAAAAGAACACAAAGAATGGCCTTCTCAGCTGCCGTAGATGCAACTCTTGCGTCATCAGAACAGGGTGTTCAACGCACCAACGCTTCCGTTTAAAAAACAGTTTTGCAACTTTTTGTCGGGGCTGAACCTATAAATAAAAGACTAAATTAAGTATAATAAACTTTATCATAAACTAATATTTTATTGTTGTACAATAGACAATGTTTATCAATCAAATTAAACCTTTATTAATGTAAAAGACCACTCAAATATGTATAAATTGTACTTTAAAAAAAGTATTGACACTTCAATACATTTTCATTGACATTTTATTTATTTCTGATTTTATGAAATCATTGTAAATGCTTAAAAGGACGGACATATGTCACAGACAAAGATAATAATGTTGTTATCAGAAGATGTTTATTATAAAACACCAGAAAAGACGAACACAGGGAACCACACGAACATGTGACATGCAGGATACAGGATTTCCTTAAATACTTTTTAGTATTAACATTAACCTTAACATTTTTAGTACTTTTTTTTTGTTATCTCCTTTAATGATTCTTGTGAAAGATATGGATTTCAATGCTGACACATGAGTGTGCTTTAAGAACGGATACAGTCTTTTTAACAAGTTATTAGTATTTCTTAATCGTTTTCATCACATAATTGGACAACATGTATTAAAATATATATTTCACCATGAATTCCCATGACATGTATTATATTTCTATGGACTCTGGATATTGGACAGCAGAATAAACAGGACTTTTATTTTGGTCTGGTGATATGACGTCATAAAACTGCGCCGTGCTCCTGCAGCTGTTGTGATTAAACTGAAGAAAGGTTTGTGATTTTATGCATTTAAAGTGTTTAAAACGATACCATCGATTTCACATATTTTAAATGGTATTCCTCAAGGGAGCGCTATAAGCCCTATTTTGTTTAACATCATGATAAATGATATTTTTATAAATGTTGGTAAAGATATTGGGTCATCACTTTATGCAGATGACGGGGCTATATGGAAAAGAGGGAAAAACATCAAACACGTGACTAAAAGCATACAGAGTGCTATATTAGAAGTGGAAAGATGGTCATATAATTGGGGTTTTAAGATGTCAGTAGCAAAGTCATGCTATATGTTCTTTACAAGAAAGAGAAGGACTAATAATGTACAGCTTAAATTATATGGACAAAATATGGAAAGAGTGAAAGAGTTCAAATATCTAGGATTGTGGTTTGATGAGAAATGTGTATGGAGGAATCATGTTAAACAGGTTGAAACAAAATGTAAAAAGATACTGAATATCATGAGATCAGTTTCTGGTTATCACAAACCTTATTTAAAATGTTAATGTCAATGGATCAATCCCTTATTTAAAATGTCAATGGATCAATCCATTATTTTTTATATATTTTTGGAATTCAAACTATGTAGGACGGCAGTGGAGTCTGAACAAATGACAACTCTCTCCGGTCTCACCTCTTCTATCCACTGTAACCCTAAAATAATAGCAACCATTTCTGCTGTATATACAGATAATTTATCATTAATTCTTTTACATATAACTACATCAAACTCAGGTGTATATGCTCCTGATCCTACATGTTCAGTCTCTGGATCTTTTGATCCGTCAGTAAATATGAGCATATAATTATAATAATTATTCTTCACATACTCTCGAACCAAATATACAATATTATCTACATTACTTTCACTCCATTCTTTCTTCTTCTCAAGAAGCTTCAAGTCCACATTGAGCACAGGATAAATCCATGGAGGAACATTACCCCATACAGTAGCTGCTCCATATTCTATGCTATTTAATCCATATTCTTCTGCTACTACAGTAATATTCCAGCCAAATCCTTTACCTTTCATTTGTCGTGTATATTCCCAACAGTCACACAGAACCTTTGTTGCAGGTTGTTCCTCTCCAGATCCTTTTAACTTTAGGCACTTTTTGTGTGAAATCATATTTATTTTGTCCATCAAAAGTGTGCTTTCACTTTAATTGACCGTCGGCGCCGACACCCGCTTCACTGCTGCTCGCGGTGTGGAATGCCGATTACCATGCACGCCGAAAAAATACGCGCCGCTCGCGCTTGCGATCTGAAACGGCCGTAATTCAAAAGGTTTCCTACATGTGCGTTCCATGTGCACGTGTGATGCGGATGTTGCGCGATGTTAATAATGCGGCGCCCGAATGCATTAGACCGCCATAAAATCGGCATATGTCAGACTAACCGGCCAGGTCGCCAATCACATGAAAATCGTCCAATTCCGGTCACCAGCCGATCAATCGGTGCATCTCTTAAAGATTAGCATTACAAGTATAATGTTCAGATATGCTATGCGACAAATTATTATAATGCTATTTCATAACAATACAAAAAAAACGTTTTTTTCTTCCAACTTGTTGCGGCGGCCCCCACTTTGAAAACCCCTGCTATAGGTCACCAGATAATACTTATCCCGTGCGAATAGGGCTTTTGCCTCTCTGCTGCTGTTTTTGCCATTGCGATGTCTGAAAATAAAATAGCATAATCGATTATTTCTGACAGTTCACATCACAATACAAGAAGTCTAAAATTGAGTAGGCTAATCTACTAAGAAGTCTCAAACATTCAACCCTGTCATAATAAAAAAAATGTGACACGGTTGAAGTTTTTGGCTAACAGTAGCCATAACTCCTTACTTAGCTAAGACAGTAGCACCACATGGCATTTAGGACATCATAAAATTGTAATGTTTTGCAAAACTATTATTTAATTCTTCTTAAACCGTTGTTTACTATCATTTAGTCATACACCAGAGTTGAAATGTTGAGCATGACAATCTTAATCTGACAGTGAAAAACATTAAATATAGGTAAGAAAAGATACTGTTTGCCTTTCTTAGCATGTTCTTCAAGAGACTTGTGTGATGTCACTTCCTGGATGTGATGCCACAGGGATTGATCCATTATTTTTTATAGGGGGGTAAATAGTATGGTGTGACGGGTTGAGATAAAACTGGAGGACGTGTATAAATATTGCAATTTCATATATAATTATTATTATTTATATATATTAGGGCTGGGAAGTTAACGCGTTATTATCGCGTTAACGCATTTATGAATTAATGCCGACAATTTTTTAAACGCACATTAACGCAGTTTTTTTTTTTTATACATTTTTTATAAAGTCCTTTGCTCACTGGCTCTGAATACTACACACAGGCCTACAGTCAAACCATGGATCACAGGAGGTGGGATGTTGGTCAGCCAGCAAATAACCCACCCAAACAAGCAGTGGAGAGAGGCTTTGGCAGGTTCTCTCAGGTGAACAGAAAGGGAGACAGCGCTCCTCGAGTGAATGACAGGCGCGGATAGTAACCAACGGCTTCTGTGCGCTACGCAGCTGTAGCCTTTTTAACTTAAATTAAAATTATACATAACTTTACCTGATAGGCCTGCGTTTAGTTTAGCGGGGATGCTCTGCCATGTGAATTCCCTCTGTTGATGTCCTGATAACTATTTAGATTCTGGAAACTCACAAACAGCGAACCGATGATCAGTCTCTCTTCCAATGAAGTGCTGCATGTCGTGGACAAAAAGTTATAGACAATTCAACCTCGGCAACGGGCGGGCGCGTGCGTGAGGCGAGCATGACAGGAACAGTTTCACACAGGAACGCACCCGCTTTTCGCTGCACCTTGTGCTCGACCACTTCACCTCACTCTAAAAGCTGATTTATACTTCTGCGTCGGGCCTACGCCGTAGCCTCTACGTTGGTTTTCACTTATACTTCTGTTCTGCGCTGTTGTCCGCGTTGACGCGCAATTACACATAGGGAGCATGTGAAACCCGGGGAGCGGTTCTAGCAATCACAGCGCTTGCGGTACGCGTATTGACGCGTTGTTACATTTTTGGAGAGGTGCACGTAAGGGTATGCGCGCTACACACAGCCTACGGCGTAAATTCGACGCAGAAGTATATTGGTAGAGCTGGGCGGTAAACCGGTTCAAACCGAAAACCGGTTTATATTTTCGTTACGATGTTGATTTTTAATAAACCGCCATACCGGTGTATTTAATTACACAACGTTCGGAACGAACGTTACGCCGCGCGACACTGTTTCAGACGGACCCTTACAATGTCGCACTTCTAAGCAGCGTCTGCGAGGCGAGGGTAAACAGCAGTGCTCTGGTGTTGCGTTACAGGGAAGATGGATGCTGCAGAACTAGCGTAAAACTTCAAGTAATAGCCCAGGCTTTTATTTTCCCAAATCGTCGAACTGCACCGGCTTGTAGGCTATTTGAGACAGGGGTCTATATGAGACGGGCCTTTATAATTTAGTGTTGAGATGTTGTTCATTGATGTAGACCTAGAGTCTCTAATCTCTAAAAAATCTCCAAATGCTCCACGTGAAACTACAGTCTTCAGACCTTTTACTATCGTGTGATTCAATTGATTTGGATTAATAAGCGCGAGGGAGAGAGTGCAAGACAGCGCACGTGTTGTTTGAAGACGTGAGAGTGTGCGCGCGCGGCCGGGGCACTCTCTCTGCGCAACATGACATCATGACTTTTGCGTAAACATATACGCCACTTTCAAGTCAAGTGGCGTGTTATCTATACGCATTTTGAGCTATCCGCGTGTAAGCGTGTATGTCTACGCCGTTAAATGTCCGACTGATTCCGCGTGTATGTACACGCCATTAAATGTTCGAGCGAAATGAAGAAAAACCTAGATCTACATCTGGCGAGCGATATTTTTTTTCCTAGGATGGTAGGGGAAGACTCATAAATGGTATTAACCCCAGTGACGGGTAGGTTTAGGGACGGGGTTGGGGTAGGTCATATATTTATATTATACAGTAATGTAACGTTAAGTCAACGGCGTTCATAAACACGCTGAAAAGCGATTATGCGTGTTGATAGCACGCCAAAAATGGAAATACGAATTGGCGTCTCATTTCATGAGATCAGTCTGCTCTGCTCATATGTGCCCTGTCAAGCGCAGCAGTCCAAAAAGAGGAGCGGGTCTGTTGTTTGGAGGTTTTTTCTACTTTTTGTATTGGTTTTTATAAAATAAAAAAAGTGTATTAAAAACAAATCGGTGCAATGTATGATTTCAATCCGTGTTATTTACTATAGTGGAACTATTTTTTCAGATACCTCACAACCACGTATAAACTTCCGCTGGATATTTGAGTCTGAAGCGTTAGCACACTCCCGACCACTTGATGGCCACAACCACTTTGCCTTAGTTGCTCTGCTCACGCTAGCCTTCTGAGAGATGGAGAACCGAGCGAAAAGACTACAAAAAAAAAGAGACTACGAAAAGACTACAACCAAATGTAAACAGACCCTTTTCGGTATCCGGTAGCGCAGTAATATCAACCAGCACTGAGTCCTCCAACAGACATCAATGAGATTTTACAAAATGCCAAATAAAACACGACAGAAACAGTATATTTCGCTACGCTACTTGTTTTGGAACATCAACGAACGCCACTAACCACTCGGTGAGTTGCACAGTTTTGAAAACTTTTTTTTTGTGCTTCAACACATTGTAGGACTTAGAATATCGCTTGAGTAGGAGTGTGATAGAGCTCTATATCATCACGGCTGTGATTAGACCAGAGGCACGAGGCCACAAGCCTAAATGACTAACCTTAAAACAAGAGATGCCAGGAAACAACTCTGGAGGCAGTGGAGGACGAAGTAAAATCGAATAAATTAAAGAAAGAACATTAATATGTTACTCGCAATTGTTGACACACAATATTACAGTACAGTCATTACCAAATGTTGAGAATTATGTTATTATATAATCTAAGACAAATCAAAAATCAAACTCTCAAGAATGTGCCAGGCAGTTAAAAAAAATCTGTAGTGTATCGATATGTGCAAAATAACTTAGATTAATTAAATATAGTGTTTCCCATTTAGGGCTGGGCGATACAACGATAACGATATCTATCTATTGGCGCTTTTCCACTGCATGGTACGCTCGGTTCGGTACGGTTCGATTCGACGCGGAACGGTTCGGTTCGGCTTCGCTTTTCCACTGCGTGGTACGACTCGGTACGGGACGGTTCGGTTCGCTAGCTCGGTTGCTTTTCCACTGCAGTTAGTACCCATTCAAAGTGGGTGGGACTGATCGTTACACTGTTTGTAGGTCCGGTGATAGCCGTGTGCGGCTAAGAGCTGAGCTAGCTGCTACTTCTTGGAACACTTTTTCATTCTGTTTTGCCCCATCCAGCTCTCGCTGGACCCGCTCCTAGGCAACCAACGAGAGGATTGTCTGCACCTCGACCACGATTCAGCCATTTCCTTTTTAAAGTGTTGATCTCTTCTTTTTTTTCAAGTAAGTAAAACACAGGTGCTACCGTGTTGGCTGTTGTCTACTGGTTATATGACTCTGTATAGCGGGTTTAGTGTCTCGTGTCGCAAATCCAATGACGCTGGTAGTGACGATTCTGTCTGTCTGACCAATCAGTGATCTGCAGTGTTTCACGTCACATTTTAGTACCGGTACGGTACGCTTGGAACCTCAACAGATCAGGTACCATTAAAGCGCGCCGAAGCGCACCGTACCGTACCGTACTATGCAGTGGAAAAGCACCACAAGTGAGCCGTACCGAACCGAACCGTACCGTACCATGCAGTGGAAAAGCGCCAAAGCGTGCCGTACCGAACCGAACCGTACCGTACCATGCAGTGGAAAAGCGCCAAATGATACATCTTTATCAATAACGATTGAAACATGTCCGATATAGTGCTCAAGAGTCGACAATTGGGAATTTACATCATTAAAAGAAGTCTTTGAGAAGTCTTTAGTTGTCTTTGAGGTTAATTAAAACTCATACTGTACAAAGGCAAAGACTATGTGTAAAATGGCTCTGAAAAAAGCCTTTGGGGTGTATAGCTCCTGTTGAGAAAAAGAAACATGAAAAGGAGTCAAATATATTGCAAATGCCTTTAATTAATATGCACTCAGTTTTAATTTATCGTTATTGTCTAAAACAGTATGTTAAGAACATGGCAAATCAGAACTGTATAGGATGACTTCTAGATTGATCACTTACAAAAATCAGATGAAAATCGATCACTGAAAAGACAATTATTCTATTGTTTAAATTACAAAGGTTAATAAAGGCTCTATTTTATGAATCGGTGTGTGTCTGTCCAAAAAAACACTTACTTCACTTACTATCACTTTACTACTTCATAACCACTTCTTTATTCTGACTGTGGTTGCGCGGTTGTACAAAACTGAGCTCTTTGATTGACAGGTCTACGTTTAACGTTACCATAGAAACGCACAACAAAAGAGCTGCCTTTCATTTTAAGCATGTCACTTGACAAAATGACAAAATCATTAAAAATGCCTTCAGAGTGTGAGGGGTTAATATTATAAAAGGACAGATGTAATTTTTTGTGGAAAAAAGACTGTTTACTAAATGTGAGTAAAATTTTCAACATGGTTAAATGCTAAAACTAGTTGTTCAGATAGATAGAGCTTCAAAAATCCTTTAAAATTACACCAAGACCATGTTTATGGGTTCAAGAATAACACAATACTGGCTATTTAAAACTCGAAACTAGTCAACTTATTTTGTCCCTTGTTTTCCATTAAAATTAAAACAAAAGGTGTGACCGAATCATAAAAATTATGTTTTTTGCTATAACTTTTAGGATAAGCTGTTTGCCATATCCTCTACATATTCTACTACTTCTGAAAAGTCAGATACACCATAATATAGGCCTATACATTTAAAAAAAAAAAAAACACTGATTACACCAAATAATACTCTTTAGTCAGACAGCACTTATAAAAACAAAGTTACAAAGATTTAAAACTATTTGGAAATACAACAGTGTACTTGTACCTCTTTGTGTAATGACTGTTTTGGTGTGAAGCAAAACAAACTAATTGCTGCAATACTAGCTATGTTTCCATCCACACGTTTTTATCCGCATTAAGTGATATCGAATGAAAAATGCCTTATGGAAACAGTAAAATTCGATTGAATTTCATGAATATCGACTCAAATGAAATGCGTTCGGTCTCATGGGATTTGATCTTGATGGATATACGGCTTATGCGATAAACGATGATGGAAACGTTATTATGGCGCGATCCATTTTGCCTAGTAAAACTTTGTTTGCAAATGTTTGCTTGAATGTTGTGCAATTTAAAATGTCTCAAATCAATTCGATATACCAATTTGATCGCAAAACAGCATGTGACGTCATTACGCACAGGTTTTTATTCGCTTTAAAGCCGTTGGATGGAAACACACTTTCACCAGCTTTATTCGCATGAGTTTTTTTACCGAACTTCAGATAATTCGATTGACAAGTGGATGGAAACATGGCTACTGATAAACTATCGCTAATAACCCCAAAACTGGCCATAGATTATCGCACTAATAATTATTCTCATTTGTTTTTACCAAAGGGTTTCGTATCTAAACTCCTTTACAAGTTTTAGATTAAAAACAAAAACATTCAATACATAACTATTTTATGTATTACATTTACATTACATTTCACACACATTAATATAGGGTTCAGCATCAAATCGGATGCAAGTTGGTATTTTGAAATTTCATAATCTGTGGCATCATCCTCATAATTTTGTCCTTCAAGCCAATAGCCAATAACATATGTGCCTCCTTGTTTCTTCAGATATTTATCAATTTGTCCATAATACATGGTTTCACTTTTTGTGTCCTTGTCAAACCAAATGTGGCATATCCTTCTGCCTACAACCCCTACAATTTCATCAACACTGAACCTGCAGTCTTCACCCATCTCGGGGAACTCAATGCTCACATCAAAGTTTGGCTTCTTCAGTTTTGCCTCCAGCTTCTTCCTGTCACTCTCCAGTCTTTGCTGCTGTTTAGCTGCAAGTCTCTTCATTACTTCCTCTTGAGTTTCAGCACAGTTCTTTCTTCTCCGTTGCCTCTGTTTCTTTGCATTTGTTATGGCAACTTTAATCAGTTTTTCACTTTTTTCAGATGTCAATCCATCCAGGTAATCCAGTACTTTATTTTTGAGCACGAATCTTACAGGAGATGAAGCACGAGGTGGCATTTGGGGCCTTGTCCTTCAGAGCAGAAAACATGCCCATCACTGCATCAACGTTATGTGAACGAGCACTTTCTATCTCCTTTTTCAGCTGATCATTTACATCCATGTTAAAGTACCTCTGGTACTGCCTTGTGAGGGCATTGTGGACTGCATTTATTCCATCATTGACAGAAAGATAATCTCCGTCCACAGGTTCCACCAGAAGAGCCTCAAGATCTAGACTTCCGGACAGCTCAGCACCAAACATATCATGTGTCACAGAGAGGATTTGTTGAGGATCTTGTGAAAATACTTCTAACCTGTCTAGAACCTCCTTTACCATGACTAAACCTTCAATCTGACTGATTTCAGAGGCTACGCCCTTGTACAATCTCGACATCCAAGGCCCAGTCAGCACTTTCCCCAAAAGACCAAGCACCTGAATTTCCACCATTGCAACTTTGAAAATCATGTTGGAGGACACCTCTGAGCCTGTTGCATGAAAAGGTTTGTCCGTTAAGAAACTTCACAAAGAATTATCTGTGTTCATGAAGCCATTCACAGATCAGGAACATAACATGGAGTCTGTTTCCTCTGTATCTTGGCAGCAAACCTCGAGGCAGTTTGGCATTAGACAATGCAATCACAAATCCTTTTGTGTCCCCAGCTGCATCTTTGTACCAGCACTAAATCATTGACCATGCAATCTGAACCCAACACCTTCTTCACAACGTTAGATGGTTCCTTCTGCTTCAATGCTTTGCGACAATCAGTAGCAATAGTTTCTAGTGGATGTAGGAGGCAATTTAATTCATTCATTTTTTTGCCCCAGGAATTCTCTAATCGTTCAATGGTGGCATGGTTAACAGCGGCCCTGTCTGTCATAGTATTTGAAACAGACGCAGTTATTTCTGACCTTACCTTTGGAAAGTCTACTGTGTTGTCCTTTATTTTCTCAGCTTTGTGAAAAGCACAATCTACCTAAACTAAATTGTCTACAGACTGATTAATGTGCACTTCATAGTCCTCTGACACAGTAATGTGTCACTTGTCAAATTAAGTTACATGTATTGAATTGACGTGTACACCCGTTTTGACGTGTACATCAAAACCTAATGTCATATCCTTGTTCTCTAGCATGCTCAGCCACTTGAAAATCTGAAATTGTGCCAAGTTCACGGCACATCATTTCTACTGACATCTCCGATATCCACACCAGTGCGCTTTGCAAACTGAGAAAACATTTCTCAGAAAACTCAATGTTTTTCTAACAAAAGAATATTTTCTGTTAAACAATAAGTACACAAAACTAAATAAACACATACTGGCCTGAAAATTGTGTGTCTGAAATGGATAAACATACTGATCACAAAAAAGTCCGTTAAAAACATGCACGCGCCACCTAAACGCCCCTTGGGTTAAAAAAATGACAATATTTACTTTTGTAAATCACAAAAAATGTTTGTTTTTTGAATCCGAACTCATTTTGTCGTTTTAATTGCATACGTTTTTATATCTTTTTTTTCTGAACCCGTTTTGGACGTCTGTTTGTTGGGTATTATCATATAAATTGTGGCATACGGATTTTACACAAGCTCGACATACCTTCGCGCTTACGTACCTCGACATACCTTTGCGTAGATCTAGTAGGCAGCAGCATTTGTGAAAAAAAAGAAGGGGGATTGGCAAAAGGGTTCCTCACGGTTCCTCCGCCGATTTCCGGAGTATGCATGATTTGGAGTGGCTGTAGACTCATCCCACCAATGGTTTACCTGGCTACGTTTTTTTGGTGTGCAGGGGGAAAACCCCTTCCGATACTTTGCCGCTGGTGGCCTCCAATTGCCAACGTTGGTAAGACTGAACATTTGGAATGATATTCCGGACATTATTCAAAAGGAATTGCAAATTGTATTTGCAATTGCGTTTTCAATTTGTGGACGCATAAAATGTGACAATCCAAACGCAATTGCAAATGGCGCATTACCGTTTGCATTTTCGTTTAAGCGAACGCTCACTGACTGGCAAATTTCAAATGGAAAAGCAAAGTCCGTTTGCAACTGCGTTTCCCATATCTGACGGGTTTTGGCCCTGTCATATTTAAATAGCAATTTCAATACCACGTCTGCTTTTGGGTAGTTGACGTGACGTGGCTTTTTCACCGTCACAGAAGATAAAAAATCATTTATTTCACATTTTCATCATTTAGAATACTGTAAAAGGTTAAACATTTTCCTGTTTTACATGAATTTGTTATTTTAATACCAGAGTTATTTTTAAGTTTTTACAACTTTGAGACAAATCTCAAAATTGTCCTATGGTGTGACGGGGGACAACACTATTTCGTAAATATTAACTTTTATAAATAAAGAAAATAATGTTTAAAAATCTTAATGAACACTCCTGGCATATTTGTGCAAGTGTATATTTCACTAAGTGGCCATCACTTTTCCTATATATACATTTCTAAAAGTATGGGAATTTAATAAAGTTTGTCACAGAAAAAAATGTACTTTGGTGTTATGCAATAACCTGATATTATGTTGGGCAATATTATGGCCAACTAAATTTAGTTGAAAGACCCCATTCAAGGTCATGTGACTGAAGACCCATATGAAGCCCATGAGCAATGCACATAGTAAATATTTGTCTCAGAATTGTTCAATTATTTAACTATGTTTTCAGACCACTGAAGTTGTTAAGTTGTTTTATCCTTTGGTGTGACACGCCTAAATTTAATTTTTTAATTCAAATTTGTATTTTTAACAGCAGGACTATGTAATATTATGCAAATGTATCATGCCAATTGCTAATGACAGTTAAGCTAGCATTAGCATGGTTATTAACATGCCACAAAAGCTCAAATGTCCTTTGGTGTGACAGGAAATGTCCTTTGGTGTGACACTCTGGCCTGTCACACCATAGGACACAGATGTCACACAATAGGACAAGACCTCCTTAAGAAGCTATTAAAACAAATAGATCAAGTTTGTTAACATACTTTTCATTCTTTTTTTACCAGTTTTGATGATTTTAAATTCAATAATGACTTACATTTTAATGTTTATTGCCATTTTTGGACATTACATAAAATGTTCTGAAGTGTTACTAAAACAACTATAATGTATAATGTATGTAACAACTATAAACAAACACAAACTACATAAATACAGTGCTACTACTTTATAATGCTACTTAACTTTTTTTAGACCAGAAAGAACTGAGGGAGAGATGTGCAAAATAGAGGACCAGACAGTATAGGGAGAGAATTAAAAAGGATCCACAGAGAAAGGAGGCGATCCTAAGAGAACGACGGAGATAGTAAATCAAACTGAAATGTTGCCATATATATCATATCTTAATATTTTAACACATCTTAAAATAATTCAGGGATTTTATTTTCATGTCAGAAGCCAAGTTTCCATCCACTTTACAATGGAATTATCTGAAGTTCGGTAAAAAGCTCATGTGAATAAAGCTGGTGAAATTGTGTTTCCATCAACGGCTTTAAAGCGAATATAAACCTGTGTGTAATGACGTCACATGCTGTTTTGCGATCAAATTGGTGTATCGAATTGATTTGAGACATGTTAAGGCGTTTCCATTCATTTTCGCACCGAATTGCACAACATTCAAGCAAACATTTGCGAACAAAGTTTTACTAGACAAAATAGATCACGCCATAATAACGTTTCCATCAGCGTTTATCGCATAAGCCGTATATCGATCAAGATCAAATCCCATGAGACCGAACGCATTTCATTTGAGTCGATATTCATGAAATTTAATCGAATTTTACTGTTTCCATAAGGCATTTTTCATTCAATATCACTTAATGCGGATAAAAACATGTGGATGGAAACATAGCTAGTGTTTCCTTATTGATGGATCTATAAGTATCAAAGTTACTTTTGGTGTGATATGTTTTGCAGTTTATATTGCTGAAAAATAAAAACAAATGTCCTCCTTTATAATTGTTACAATAAACGCTATATATTTTGACTCTTTTTATTCAATGACTATCTTTGTCCTTTGGTGTGACGTTTTGTCCTATGGTGTGACAAACATAAAACAACAGAAAAATATACTTATTTTAAAATATCTTTTTAAAAAAGAGTCAAGTTTGGCATTAGGGGAGTTTCAATAATATCTCCTCTTAAATGGGTACAATTTCAAACAGTTTTAAAAGCCCAGTTTGGATCCATTGCAACCCTCGAATTACAGGCCGATATCTAAACTCCCTTTTATGGCTAAGATTTTAGAGAAAGTGGTAGCAGAGCAGCTTACTACCTTCTTAGAGAATAATGATATTTTTGATAAATATCAGTCAGGTTTTCGTAAAAAACATTCTACGGAAACTGCACTGCTGAAAGTTTCAAGCGATATCTTGATGTCTGCTGATTCTGGGAAGCATACAGTGTTAGTTTTGCTGGATCTTACATCTGCCTTTGACACTATTGACCACAATATTATGCTTAATAGACTACAGGCTCTATTAGGAATATCTGGATCAGCTCTGAAATGGTTTTCATCTTACCTTACTGGTAGAAGTTTTAGTGTTTATATAAATCAGAACATGTCAGATACTGCAGGTTTATTGAGTGGTGTTCCGCAGGGTTCTGTCCTGGGACCGATTCTTTTCCTTCTGTATATGCTTCCTTTAGGACAGATTATAAGCCAGTTTCAAGATGTCTCTTATCACCTGTATGCAGATGACATTCAGTTATATTGCTCCTTTAAGCCCACTGAGTTATTTAAATTGTCATCTTTAATGAACTGTCTGAGTAGGATTAAGCAGTGGCTAAATGACAACTTTTTAATGTTGAATTCAGCTAAGACTGAAACTTTAATCATTGCCCCTGAGCAGAGCATCCCTCAGATAAAGAAACACATTTGTGACTTAGGTTCGTCTGTCCAGCCCAGTCTCAGGAGTCTGGGAGTTGTTTTTGATGCGGCCATGTCTCTGGAGAAACATTCGAAACATCTTATTAAAAACTGTTTCTTTCAGTTAAGGAACATTTCTAAGATAAGAGCCTTGGTGTCAAAAGCCGAGCTAGAGATGATCATTCATGCTTTTATCTCGTCTCGCTTGGACTATTGTAATAGTCTTTTTATTTGCCTTAATAAGAAGGAATCTTGTATGCTTCAGACTGTCCAAAATTCTGCTGCTAGGCTTTTAACCCACACGAGTAAAAGGGCACATATTACTCCAGTTTTAGCTTCACTCCATTGGTTACCAGTGCTATTCAGAATGCACTTCAAAATTTTGGTCCTAACTTTTAGAGCCCTACAAGGACAGGCACCCTCATATATCTCTGACCTGATACAGCTGCGTACATCCTCACGTAGTCTGAGATCAACAGGTCAGAGACTATTAGTTGCCCCCTTTCCACATTTTAAAACTAGGGGGGACCGTTCATTCCAAGTTGTTGCACCCAGGTTGTGGAACGCTTTGCCTCCTTCCATACGCTGCTTGGATTGTGTGGAAAAATTTAAAAGTCAGCTGAAAACTTTGCTTTTTAAAGAGGCTTTTGATTAGTCTGGACTCTGGAGGATGGTCGAGGCTGGTCTAATGTGTATGTGTATGAGTGTTGCTTATTTTACTTATATTTTATTTTATTTTGTTCTGTGATTGAAATGTATTTATGAGAGCTGCTAATGCTTCCTTTTGTTGTGAAGCACTTTGTGATCTTCATCTGAGAAAAGTGCTATACAAATAAATTTTACTTACTTACTTACTTACTTTTGTAAGGTTGGCGAAAAAGTTTTATTGACATTCGTAGGGAAAAGTTTATCAAGTTCATCTATTCATGGTGAAAATGATTTTAATTTGAACTTTCATGTAAAATAAATATCACTTTCATAAAAAAAATGTTTTAATAATGTGAACAATTCTCTCAAGTATTTTTTTAATGTTATTTAATATAATTTCTTTGTACTTTTTAAATGTCACACCATAGGACACATTTACAGTAGTGTTGAGTGAAAACGTGAAAAAAATATGTGAAGTCATTGACAAAATGAGTGACCACTACTATTTTCTGAAACTGCAGTTTTCATACTCCATAAATATTTGTATTTTTTCTTAAAAAGTTATGTTTTCCAAAAAAAGTACTTTTTCTTGGCCATTTGTCAACTACCCTTTTTCACTTTCTCAGTGTCGCGTATGTAGCCAGCCAAAACGCAAATGGAATCGCAATTCCCTTAGCATTTGCATTTCCGATGCCTACACAGAAACCTGTCAATCAGTGTCGAGGGTGGGGTTATGCTATGGGTGTGTTTGTGTTGGGAAGTGACGTCACTCACAATCGACGGTCATGAGCTGATGCCCTGAACAGACGCCTTCATCATCTGATCAAGGCATTTATTTTATTGAATACAAAATTATACATACAACCAAGGCAAACATATTCATCTACAGTGTCTAATAAGAATGAATAAAAGGCTCAACACAGTTTAAAGGAACACTCCACCGTTTTTTGAAATTGGAGTTATTCACTGTATCCCCTACATTTGGTTATGTGGGCAAACACATTTTTGTCTCAGTGCATGCATTGTCTTAGCCTGGCAGTGTTCTGTTCAACATAGTTTTCTATGTCTGTGGCTGCAAAGATAAAGTTGAGATGCAGACTCGCCACCTTCGCAGTAGTGAACGCGCCTATGTAAAAAATGCACACTTCATATGAATTAGCCTACATAAGCACAACATTTCTTTTAGTTTTTAATTTTTAGGTTTAAAAGTAGACATTTCAATCGTTCTATACTTCTCAGGTCTGTGAGAAGTATCTTATACGCTGAGTTTCGGTTCATTTATGAGACGCGCTCCAGTTCACGCGCCATCTCCTCCGTGTCCTAATTACTAGAGATGCACCGATTGATCGGCTGGTGACCGGAATCGGCCGATTTTCACGTGATCGGCCATGATCGGCGACCGGCCGGTCAGTCTGACATAATCCGATTTTATGCCGATCAAATGCACTCTGGCGCCGCATGATTAACATCCCCACAGCATCACACGTGCACACGGAACGCACATACGAGGAAACCTCGTGAATTACGGCCATTTCACACCGCAAGCATGAGCAGCGGGTTTTTGTTTTCTTCGGCGTGCCTGTTAATCAATGAGCGCATTCACACCGGGAGCGGGAGCAGCGCGTGAGCGTCGAGCAGGAGAGTCGCGTGAGCAGCAGTCAAGCGCGGGTTTCAGCGCAGAGTCTATTCTGCTCGCGCTCAATTAAAGTGAAAGCACACTTTTGATGGACAAAATAAATATGATTTCACCCAAAAAGTACAGAATATGCATGTCTTGTTTTTTATTATTATTTCCCAATCGTTTTCCTGCACTTGCTCCACGTGTCCTGTTTAGCCTGGCTGGACATGTGTCAAATGAGAAAAGAACTGTTTGAGAACTTGCCATTGATGTACAAGTGATTGCAATAGACCTCTGTGTGTGTGTGTGTGTGTGTGTGTGTGTGTGTTGTGTGTTGTGTGTGTGTGTGTGTGTGTGTGTGTGTGTGTGTGTGTGTGTGTGTGTGTGTGTGTGTGTGTGTGTGTGTGTGTGTGTGTGTGTGTGTGTGTGTTGAGAAATATATTTATACTGCAAGGGTATATTTATTTTATTTTTATTTGTTATTTATATATTATTTTATTGCCATTACCTGTTTTCATACCGAAGTTTAGTTTGCTAAATATATAAAACAAAAATTGTTTTAGTTTTAGTTGGATATTGGATGTGAAAAGGAAGAAATGGTTCTTCCATAACACTGCACTTTAGATGTGTGTGAATTTCCCACACCAGGAGTAATTTATATACGCTAATTCTATTTTATAGCGATTATCTGTTTAAAAAATGTTCTATGCAAAATGTTCTATTAAAGATAAGATAGAAAATAAATATTTGTGTGTGCTGTAAAGTGGTTTAAAAAAGGAAATCGGAATCGGCTTAAATCTGTATCGGCAGGTCAAACTCAAGAAAAATCGGAAATCGGAATCGGCCTAGAAAATTGTAATCGGTGCATCTCTACTAATTACCGGTATATTGTCTACTATATTTGCTTCTTATTTATTAATACAGTCAATTTGTTGATGAAACATTGATTAAAATGAAGATACAATTTATACAAAACGAAATTCTTTCCACATTCTTTCAAAAGTGGTCAAAATCATGTCTGACCCATTCCAAATTATTTCGATATATTGGTCATCTTATGATCCTATCTTAGCCTACTCATCTCATGCGGTTCCCTTTTCATATAATCAACATAGATGAAATTAAAAAAAATAACATTATATTATTTAAACATAAATATGAAACGTATGTTTAAGTTTTTTAACTTCACCGTCACACCGCTCCGCTTTGCTCACATGATCAGTGTAGCCTATGGTGGAGGGGTGCGATTTTTCGAATAATAATCAAATAATACCCAGCGATCTTCGAATATTATTTTTGCTTGAAAATTTCGTTTTGTATAAATTGTATCTTCATTTTAATCAATGTTTCATCAACAAATTGACTGTAATAATAAATAAGAAGCAAATATAGTAGACAATATACCGGTAATTAGGACACGGAGGCGATGGCGGTTGAACTGGAGCGCAACTTGAAATGGTTCAACTTGAAATGAACCGAAACTCAGCGTATAAGATACTTCTCACAGACCTGAGAAGTATAGAACGATTGAAATGTCTACTTTTAAACCTAAAAATTAAAAACTAAAAGAAATTGTGCTTATGTAGGCTAATTCATATGAAGTGTGCATTTTTTACATAGGCGCGTTCACTACTGCGAAGGTGGCGAGTCTGCATCTCAACTTTATCTTTGCAGCCACAGACATAGAAAACTATGTTGAACAGAACACTGCCAGGCTAAGACAATGCATGCACTGAGACAAAAATGTGTTTGCCCACATAACCAAATGTAGGGGATACAGTGAATAACTCCAATTTCAAAAAACGGTGGAGTGTTCCTATAAACTGTGTTGAGCCTTTTATTCATTCTTATTAGACACTGTAGATGAATGTTTGCCTTGGTTGTATGTATAATTTTGTATTCAATAAAATAAATGTCTTGATCAGATGATGAAGGCGTCTGTTCAGGGCATCAGCTCATGACCGTCGATTGTGAGTGACGTCACTTCCCAACACAAACACACCCATAGCATAACCCCACCCTCGACACTGATTGACAGGTTTCTGTGTAGGCATCGGAAATGCAAATGCTAAGGGAATTGCGATTCCATTTGAGTTTTGGCTGGCTACATACACGACGCTGAGAAAGTGAAAAAGCAGACGTGGTATTGAAATTGCTATTTAAATATGACAGGGCCAAAACTCGTCAGATATGGGAAACGCAGTTGCAAACGGACTTTGCTTTTCCATTTGAAATTTGGCATTCAGTGTGCGTTCGCTTAAACGAAAATGCAAACGGTAATGCGCCATTTGCAATTGCGTTTGGATTATGTCACATTTTATGCGTCCACAAATTGAAAACGCAATTGCAAATAATCTCCGGAATATCATTCCATAGAACGTGCTGTCTGGGATGCTTTGCCAAATGACTCACTGATTCGAAGCGCTTGAATCACCTCGCGCTGACGAATCCTGCCGCTCAAAAGTGTAAAATACAACCAAAACACAAATATTATGATTAGTAATGACAACTTTTATAACAAATAGCAAATGTTTTCATGAAGACGTGATATATAAAATCTACAAATTATTATATGAAATGTTTGTATAATTTGTTATTTTAGTTTATTATTTTGAGTGTTTTTTGTCTGATCAGTTGATTTAAGTCCATTAACTCTCTCTCTGACTGACTCCCTCACCAGTGCGCTGAACTAATGAACTAGAGCTGATTGAGACACACTCAGAGATTTACTGTGGATTTATTTCTCTTTCTGTTAATTATTCTCATCCTAAACATGACAAATTTTCCAAACACACAGGAAAACTCCTGGAGAAACATCTGAGATCACGTGACACTATTATAAAGATGGCGTTTATTAAAGAGGAGAGTGAAGACATAAAGATTGAAGAAGTGTTCAGCGTGAAACATGAAGATACTGAGGAACAAACAGGTTAGTTTCATTCGATCCTTATTAAAATGATCTACATAAATGAATGTTATTTTTTTTAAGAGTGTCATGAGTGTCCTAATTATGGCCTTGTGCATACGTTTACGTTTTAAAACGGATCTTTTTATCTCCGTTTTGGCCTTTCATTCACACTGAGACGCCGTTCTTTATTAATAAAAACTAGCCTAAGCTTTTTGATAATGCACTTCAAAGTGGATACATTTGAAAAAGCCATTTTATGCTTTTGTAGTGTTAACTGTCAAAGGGGGTAACTAAAAACGATGACGTAAGTTTAGTTGTGACGCATATTGTACGAATAGATATTCACATTTACTGGTTTTGGACCTGTTTGTGCTATTCACTTTCACACTGTTGCTAAAATGTTACTGAAATGTTATGAACACTTTTCATATCACAGTCCTGCAAAAATGACAATTCACTCGCATTTGCTGTCCTGCGGCAAAACTGAATGAAATGATACTGTCAGAAGCAGGGTTGTAACGGTACATGTATTCGTATTGAACCGTTTCGGTACGAGGCTTCTGGTTCGGTACGCATACAAACCGAACGATTCCTTGGACCATTTTTCCTGCCGACAAAATTCGCGCTGGCGCGACCACCACAACATTGCAACATCAAATGGCAAGCGTAATGAAAGCGGAACGAAACTGCGCTACTCATTATGTGCTTCACGGATCGTTTACATTGTGCCGTGAATGAACTAGTAATACTTTACGTCCACAGACCAGCAACATTCACCATTTAATATATTAACACTAACTGTAACCAGTTTGGCTGGAATAGTGAAATGCTTTCAAGTACTTCACACATCTTTTTCCAGCACTTCAAAACTCAAATATTATATAAATAAATATATATTTAAATGTTATTGTTAATGTGATGACCAAGACATTATTTGTTCATCCTTCAAAGATGACCCCCTTTTATAAACCTGAAAGTTTCAAGATGTAGGAAAACTCACACTTATTCAAAAAATATTTTTTCTTTTAACAAATTTAACAAATCTTTCTTTTTGCTGTATCGAAAACGTACCGAACCGTGACTTTAAAACCGAGGTACGTACCGAACCGTGATTTTTGTGTACCGTTACACCCCTAGTCAGAAGAATCGCATGATAACTTTATTTTTCCGTCTGTATCATCTCAGTGAGGTTTTACGCATGCGCAGTATAAGGTGAATTTAGCGTTTTCCAAAAGTTCCACATCTACACTGAAACATCAGAAAACGGTAGTGTGGACAGAGAGTGTTTATAAACGAAAATGCCGTTTTCAAATGTATCCGAATTAGTTATCTAGTTGGTTTTCCTTTGTTCTCAGTTTCCTGCCACTAGTTTGTCACTTTGGTTATTCGTTAATTAGATCCCACCTGTTTGTATTTAGTTTATCTTGTCTATTTAAGCTCTTCAGTTCATTATTTGTTGTTTTTGTGTTTACACATTTACTGTTAAATGATTGCCATGGTTTAATGAAAACTGTTAAAAAGCTATTAAAAAAGCGAAAAGCAAAACTTTTTCCGAAGTCCAACAGTAAACCTCATCAAATTAGAAATAAACAGAGCACAAGCACAGTTGCTCAGTTGGAGACAATTTGTGTCCAGCATATCTACAAAGACTTCTACAAAAAAGGTCTGGAATGATGGGGAAGAATTGTGGACCACAAATTCAATACATCAAATGTCGAGATGATATTATAACCACAAAACAAGAAATTGTTTTGTAGAAACTTTTCACGAAAAACTCATCCACGGAAAATTGCCTCCCTGCCTTAAAAGCAATTCAGACTGCAGAAGAAAAGAAATGTTAACTTTTTATCTGATCATTTGGAGACATATAACCAACTTTTCACCATGGAAAAACTGCTGAGGGCCATAAGCAGATCCCATACTGCTGTTGGTCCAGTTTACTTTCACTATCACCTTTTAAAGAATTTACTTTATACTATCTGTGCTTGCTTTTGATCATTTTTAACTCCATTTGAATATCAGAAATTATTCTATTATCCTGGAAAGAAGCAGTGATAATTCCCATCCCAAAATCAGGAAAGGGTCTCAGCGATCCATCCAATTATCGTCCAATTGCTTTAACAAGTTGTTAATGTTAAACTATGGAAAGGATGGTCAATGAACGACTTCTATGCTGGAATTAAATTATCTTATAAGTGATGCTCTGTGTGGGTTTAGGAGAGGAAGAAGCTTCATGGACCACCTCATTAGCCTTGAGAATTACATATGGGATGCATTTATAAGGAAGGAACATATGATTGCTGTTTTCTTTGATCTAGAGAAAGCTTATGATACAACTCGGAAGTAAGGTATTTTAAAGGATTTTCACCAACTTGGTTTCAGAGGATGGCTGCCTATTTTAGGCCCCTTAGTGCCATTTGGGCATCGTTTAAATGCCACAGCCTACCTGAGCATTGTTTCTGACCATGTCCATCCCTTTATGGCCACCATGTACCCATCCTCTGATGGCTACTTCCAGCAGGATAATGCACCATGTCACAAAGCTCCAATCATTTCAAATTGGTTTCTTGAACATGACAATGAGTTCACTGTACTAAAATGGCCCCCACAGTCACCAGATCTCAACCCAATAGAGCATCTTTGGGATGTGGTGGAACGGGAGCTTCGTGCCCTGGATGTGCATCCCACAAATCTCCATCAACTGCAAGATGCTATCCTATCAATATGGGCCAACATTTCTAACGAATGCTTTCAGTACCTTGTTGAATGAATGCCACGTAGAATTAAGGCAGTTCTGAAGGCGAAAGGGGGTCAAACACAGTATTAGTATGGTGTTCCTAATAATCCTTTAGGTGAGTGTATGTTGTACACTATCTTTGGTTTGACTTTCTGAAGCCTGCAGAAGGCCTGGAATGTTGCTTGCAGCAGAAAATTATATTCTAGTATGTCACATGGTTCAAGACCTTTTACCCAATGGTGTTACCATTTTTGGAAAAGGATATATGGTGTTTATGTGTGAGCTGAGACAAAAATCAGTTGTCTTCTGCAGAAGATGCTCGGGTTTGTTGTAAAATAAAGTCTAAAATTTCTGGCATCAAAGATCTCTGATAAGTTATTTTTCACAAAAGAGCGAAACCACAACAAAACAAAAAAAGTAAAAAGAAAAAAAAGCAAGCCGCATAATCTATGAAATTAAGTATGGGAAACTGCCTCCACCACCAGAAGTTTGTATAGATAAAATACTTACGTAGGAGATTTAAGTATAAGGAGTTTATGATGTGCTGTAAACTTACCTGATGCTTAAGGACCAAAAGTTATCTTTAGTGTTAGCGAAAGCGGATGTAATGTATAATGTGGTTTAGGTCTGAGGTTCAGTATAGTGATTCACGTTAGACTGAGGTGCATGAAGACTGCGCTTGAGGACCCTTCACCCCTGGAGTTAGAGGGGTTGCTTAGGCCCTGAGTGGGGTAGATTGGGAATTAAAGTGAAATTAAGAATGTACCTTTGAAATGATTTCCCAGTAAGTCCCCAAGTCTTCACCGCCTCAATTAATTTTGGTGTGAGGTTGTCAGCTGTGTTTTGGCCTGTCAAACTTTCTGTTAGTTTGACAGCTGATTTAGCTTTCCAGTCCTCGCTGATATAGTACCCCCACTTCAGAGTTTAATCTGGAGTGTTTGATTAGGGAGGCATACAATATGTGCACTAGAGCTGTAGTTATCTTATTTGCTAATGACATGATTATGACAGCTTACAACCACGTTGCCCTCATGTCACAACGAGTTTCTTAGATTATTTTCTGTCCTTATTCTGCATTTTTATGTATAGTATAGTAACATGTATTTAATGGTGTCTTTGAATACTAAAAATTGGTGCTGGAAAAGTGCTTGAAAGTACTGAAAGATTGCAGACAACTCTTTCAGTAGGCTTATTTCAGTAGGCTTTGATGCGTTGAGGTGGTTTTTATGCCTGCTGTTTTTTGCCTTTAAACTGTTGTTAACTTTTATTTGTCTGTTTTCGCTTTAGACCTGATGCCGTTGAAAGAGGAGAGTCAAGAACCAAATGGAATGGAAGAAAAAGATCAGTATAAGAAACATCATGATTTCATGACTGGAAAGAAATCCACAATGATGGAAAAGACTCGCTCACAAAAAAGAGCTCAAAAGACCAAACCTAACAGTTATTTCACTTGCCGCCAATGTGGAAAACATTTCAGTCGAAAACGAAACCTTGAAATCCACATTAGAGTTCACACTGGAGAGAAGCCTTTCACATGCCAACAGTGTGGAAAGAGTTTCACTCAAATACAAAGCCTTAATGTCCACATGAGAATTCACACTGGAGAGAGCCGTTTCACCTGTCAACAGTGTGGAAAGAGTTCATCAAATACAAGTCTTAGTCCACATAGATCACATGGAGAGAAGCCTTTCAACTGTCAACAGTGTGACAGAGTTTCACTCAAAACAACCTTAATGTCACATGAAATTCACATGGAGACAGCCGTTTCACCTGCCAACAGTGTGGAAAGAGTTTCACTCAAAAGCAAAACCTTAAAGCCCACATGAGAATTCACACTGGAGAAAGGCCTTATAATTGCTCTCATTGTGGACAGAGTTTTGCACATAAAAACACCCTTGATTCCCATGTGAGAATTCACACTGGAGAAAAGCTGTTCATATGTGATCAATGTGGAAAGCGCTTCACAACTGTTGTAAATCTTAGGTATCACATTATCATTCACACTGGAGATAAACCGTTTATTGGAAAAAAAACGTTCACATGTGATCAGTGTGGAAAGAGTTTCACACGTAAAGGAACCCTTAATTGCCACATGAGGATTCACTCAGGAGAGAACAGTTTTATATGTCATCACTGTGGAAAGAGTTTCAGTCATCAAAGTAGCCTCAACACTCATATGAGACTTCACACTGGAGAGAAACGTTCCATCTGTAAACTGTGTGGCAAGAGTTTTTCACAAAAAGGAAATCTTGAGGCTCACACCAGTGCTTGCACAGGAGAGAAGCGGTTCAAGTGTTAAAAATGCTGTCTTGCTGTGAAATGCCACAATGTAACTGAATGATTATTCATAAAATTACAAAAACTGAATGTAATAAGAACATTACACTACCAATTCATTCTCTCCCTAAAAATGAAGGAAAGAATGCAATGTCTTCAATCTGGACTTGAATATGGCTACTGTTGGGGCTCATCTGGTGACATCTGGAAGTTTGTTAGAGCTGCAGGTGCCTCACCACTGATCCTGACTCACCGCTAATTGCATTAAAAGGACTACTTCAAGATAGTGTTTGCCCATTGCAAAATGCGTCCGGAGAGCAAAGAGATAACAAACGCAATGTTTGCTCGAATCTTGGGGAAGGGATCTGGCTGCCTCTATCTAGTACGAACAATGTAGCAGGAAGCCACTACAATCCACCAACATACCTATCATCATTCATGCCAACCCCTACCTCCCCTTTGTGGTGGAAGTGGATGTTGCCACCTCAGGCATTGGAGCAGTGTTGTCTCAGCAGAGGAATCTGTCCATGCGTTTACTTCAAAAAACTCTCCCCAAAAGAGCAGAACTACAACATTGGTTACCTTGAGCTCCTTGCTATCAAGCTAGCACCAGAAGTGTGGCGTCACTGACTGGAGGTCCTAGTGATCATGGACCATCGCAACCTAAAATACCTTTACAACACCAAATGGCTGAACCCTCTCCAGGCCTCTCCCAGTTGGGCATTGATCTTCATGTGATTCAACATCATTGTATCCTACCGTGCGTCCAAAAACACTATTGTCAAGATTACTCTCTCCTGACACTCACACTTACCAGAGTTCTAATCAAGCTCACCTACTCCCCTTTATCCCTTCATGAGTAAGACAAAAGAAAGACTCTTCATGACTAATTTGAGACTTTCAGTGTATTGTTTATCTGGATGTTCATGTCCTTCATGTGTCCTCGTCTTTGCTCTTACTCTCTGCAAGATTACAACTCTGTTACTTCCAGTTAAATATTCACCAGTACCTGAGTTGTGTGCAGTACAGCTGTGGCAAATATATTGGCAGTGACAATTTTGTTTCACAAAATTTGCTGCTTGAGTATTTCTATATTATATTTTTCATATTATATTTATGTTTTAATGGTATACTGTAAAACAATACAGGCTTTATTAGCAAAAACATTAAATATATGAAGAGAGTCAATATTTACAGTGTTGACCCTTCATAACCTCTGCAATTCAGTCTGGCATGTTGGATATCAGCTTCTGGGTCAAATCCTGACTAATGGCGACCCATTCTTGCCTTATTAGTGCTCAGAGTTGATCACAATTTCTTCTGCTTGTCCACTTGCCTTTTGAGGATTGACCACATGTTTTCTATGGGATTAAGATCAGGGGAGTTGCCTGGCTACAGATCCAAAATTTCAATGGAATAAATGCCGAGCCACTTCATTATGATGTGATGTGACTTGACATGTAGGTCAAGTATGGTAGCCCATACTCGGAATTTGTCCTCTGCCTTTAACCCATGCAGGTTAGTCCACACACATTAGGAGTAGTGAACACGCACCATGTCAGGCATTTGCTGCAGCACCCGGGGAGCGATTGGGGGTTAGGTGCTCAAGGGCAACTGTGTGTATTGAGGCTGGAAGAGAGTGCTGTTCATTCACTCCCCAACCTACGTTTTGCTGTCGGTATTGAGAATCGAACCCACAACCTTTGGGTTACCAAAGGTTGACTCTCTAACAGTTAGGACATGACTGCCCCAATTATCACTCTTGTCTAGTAACATGGTGCTCCATTATGCTGGAAAATGCATGGATCATAACCATATTGCTCCTGGATCGTTGAGAGAAGTTGCAGGAAGTTTTGATAACTTTCTCTATTCCTGGTAGTGTTTTTGGGCAGAATTGTGAGGGAGCCCATTTCCTTGAATAAAAAAGCACCCCCACCAGGCTTGTGCACAATTCAGAATTGAATTGAGAATGACTCTTTAATTCCAATTCAATTCTTGAATTTGAATTGAATTTGAATTTATGTCAAAAACAGGATCTAGAATTACAATTCGAATTTGAATTAAAGGAAGCAGAATTGCAATTCAAAACAAATTCTAAGAAATTCATATAGATATTTTAAGTGAAGTGTTTATCAATGAAGCTTTACAGTATATTTCAGATATGATTGCATTACATATTCTACCTGTATAAATGATATTAGTTTGAACTACTAGTACAGATTACATTAACAGGAAATATTTTCCCACAGCAATAAATGTTAAAAGCTCTAGTCACAGAACAAATAATTAAGTTTGATTTAAAGTAAAACTCACTGTCTGTGAGTTGCTTTGCAATTACATTGAAATAAACATGAGTTTTAATTTAATGCATCCTGAGAGTGTTTATTTGGTCCAGAAACAGTATAAATTATATATAAATGAGGCCATAAATGATGTTGAAAATATGTCCACAATGGCCACATTTGAACTAGTTTTTAACCTTGAACGAAGAGGGTCCATGAATGTCAATATCGGACGTGCAGAACACGTCAAAAAAACACATAAAAACTTTCATTCTGGCTCCTCAGTGGACGTCTTTTCAACGTACGACTTTTGTGACAAAGACGTTGAAAAGACATCTTTTGGACATCGCTAAC
>CM070826.1:39453738-39510852 GCA_036326025.1 Chrosomus eos | reverse complement strand
CGCTAACTGTGATGAAATTATGTTATTCAATTACAAAATGAATGTAATTGTATTTAGTTGTATTACTGAGGTAAATTGTGAAATTTAATTAGTTACTAATCAAATTAAAAGGAAATTGCTTTACATTGATAAAGTAATCCAAATAAAGTAATCCAAACCACATTTATAATGGGTAACTTAGAACAGTAAGCAATTACATTTCCAAAGTAACCTTCCTAATGCTGAAAGTATGTGAGATTCAACACATTCTTTCTGTTGTGACTGTGTGGAATTTCTTTGAATTGCCATGAATTTAATTCCACTTCCTGTCATTCCAATTCAAATTCAAATTCAACCTCCTGTGGGGCGGAGTCAATTCAATTCAAATTCCAATTCATGAATTGAATGGAGGCCAATTCTGAAATTCTGAATTTTGCACAAGCCTGACCCCCACACATAGATGGTCTCAGGATGCTTCACTGTTGGCATGACACAGGACTCATGTTAGTGTTCCCCTTTTCTTCTCCGGACAATTGATTTCCCAAATGTCGCATACAGTTGGAAGGGGGCTGGATCAGAGAAAATAACTTTGTCTGCTGTCTAACCCTTGTACTTCCAGCAGAATTTTAGTCAGTCCTTGACTAAAGAAGTGGCTTCTTTGCTGCCCTTCTTGACTCCAGGCTGTTGTCCAAAAGTCTTGGTGTGCAGATGCATCACTCTCACTTGCTGCCAATATTGTGTATCTCTGCATTGTTGGTGATATGATTCCATAGCTGACTTCTTCATGAGGAGATGGTCCTGGTGCTCGCTGGACACTCTGGGACATCCTGAAGCCTTCTTCACTGCAGTTGAACCTCTCTCCTTGAAGTTCTTGATGTTCCAGTAAATGAATCTTTCAGGTGCATATTCTTTGCAGCAATTTCCTTGCATGTGAGGCTATTTTGATGCAAAGCAATGATGGCTGCACTGCTTTTTTTTTTTAGGTAACCATTGCCAACACAAGAACACGATTGGAAGTACTTCTTCCCTCCTTTTATAGCAATTAGTCTGCTCGTATGATCCAATCAGAATGATAGAGTGATTTCACCTGACTAGTACTCCACACTTTTCCATTCTTTTTGTTTTTTCAGCCAATTAAGCTTTTAGCAATTATTTAAAATTCATCTGATCATGTAGATTCACGCTTTACAACATCAGGAAAATCCGACCCTTCCTGTCAGAATACATGGCAAAGCTCCTTGACCAAGCTTTTGTCATTTGGGTAAAAAGCTTTTGTCAAGACTGGACCAAGCTTTTGTCAAGACTGGACTACTGCAGTTCTTTACTGGCGGGCTTTACATCTAGTGCAACTAATGCTGTGTTGGAAATCGCCCCCTATACCCTAATTCACTATTCCCTAAGTTACTCCTCTGCTATAGAGTAAAGTAGGAAAGAGGACTCTGAGTGGCCGAAAGGGCTGTCACTTTTGCATAGTTTGTGCTTGCTATTTAATAATTGATTGAAACATAGCAAACTGGATTTCATGGCAACTCTGCTATGGAGACTAGCATGTATAAACCGTAATTAAACAATTGAATAATTCATCAAAGGAATTTATACCTGTATGACATGCTGGACCAGCGTATTTTGAAAAATGGATGGATAATTGATTCTGCTGCGGCGCCATCTACTGGCAAGATGTGGGAATTCATTCAGTCTGCTCTCACAGTGCATTATACCTATTTCTCTAGCCGTTGAGCATACATCGTTTGTACACTCATTACTGCGGTGCATTTTGGAATTGAATGAGTGCACTCAATAACGTCCACTATGGTCTCGGACAACACTAAAAATGGCTGTCCCCTCAAATAGTGCCCCATTTAAGTGTATATGGGGCAATTTCGAACATTGCCTAAGTCTCTGCAGATGATCCAGAACGCAGCAGCAAGTCTGGTCTTCAATCAGCTGAAGAGAACCCAGTTCACACCCCTCTTGATCTCACTCCACTGGCTCCGAGTAACAGCCAGACCTCACACCTTAAAAACAATGCACTTATTTACACACACACACACACACACACACACACACACACACACACACACACACACACACACACACACACACACACAAAACACACACACACACACACATCTTTTTCTTCCCTGCATTTCTCTTCTTCTCTATCTTGCTTGCTTGTTTTGTCCAATTAACATGGCATTGTATAATACTATTATTGTTGGCTCTTTGTAAATCACTTTGGATAAAAGCATCAGCTAAATGACTTTACAAACTGGTATAGTGTGAAGGGATGCCTATTTGAGATTGGCATTTCCCTCACTTCTTTATTCTTCCCAAATCATCGCCAGAAAAGAAGGGGTCACAATAAGAGATCCACTGCTCAACAAGTCACAGCCAGTGTCAAGGAACTGTCAGGGTTAATAAAAGACATAATTATACAAGAACCCCATTGTAAGTGAGGGGATATGTAGCCCAGGGGCTGTAAGACTAATAAAGCACATGAAGTCATGCGCCTGCATGGGATATCTGTTATAGGAATCAGATGCTAATATTTTGCAGGCTGCTGCTTATATATTGCATTAGGAAAAACACCTATTTGCTCTTGCTTATTAAACCATTATTGCTTACTAACGCTTAGGAAAGGCTTGCTAAAAAATAATGCTTACTCAAGGCCTGAGGAAAAGACTATAAAGGAGGAGACTTGGAGAAGGTCCCTTGCTCTTCCTTGCAACCAACAAGTCAATACTCCAGCAGTTATTGACAACAAGAAGCATTAAAGCTTATTTAGTATTCATCTGTTATTTAGTATTAATATATAACCTTTAACAATTATTCTTTTTATTTTGATTATTTTAAAAAATATTGTTAAATAATTTATTATAATCATCTGACTGAATCTTGGGTTATTGAGTACGAGTCACCACCTTCAAGAAGACTTCAAGACTTCAACTACTCTGTTGTACAGGTTATCTGTTCGTTTCAGTTCCAACAATGAGTCTTTTCTTCCAAGGCTAATGCTGAAGTCAAGTCTGTCATGTATTTCTGGCATAAGTTTTACTGCACTTTAGTGCTGAGAGTTTCTGCTCGACAGAAGCCATAGACAGGGACAGTCTCTGCAACACATGACGATGTGTAGGGTAAACTGTACAGTTGAGACACCTTAAATACCTAAAACACCTTAAAGACGCACGTATATCTGTACCTGCGATAGAGTTCCATTACATCAATTGCTATTTAGTTGTTCAGTGTTATGATAACAGGTCAAACGTTGTTATTAGCCAGCATAGGACGCACATGAAATTAAAATGGAATATTGTGATATTTAAACTGTTCTACAGAGCTAGGACAAGGAATAGGGGAGTGCCAGGATACCTATTAGAGAGGGCCTCAAAAGTGGTAGAGGAGGGCATTTCAATTAGGAAGGTAGCTGAGAAGTTTAGGATTCCTGTTGCTTCACTGGCCCGATATGTGGAAAAAAGGCGAGAGCTTGCTGATGAGGGCCCAGGGGCCTCATTTATAACCGTTGCGTACGCACAAAACAGGCAATGTACGCGACTTCCGACGCATAAATTGTTTGGGTTTACCACTCATTGTCTGATTGGTATGGCAAGGTGTAAAGGATTTAATGTGATCGCTGTTTACATAAATACTATGGTGACACTTTTGCATGTAGTATTGCATGATGGATGCGCTGGCATTGCTGGAGGACTATGCCAATGGCAGACTTAGGAGAGAAAGAGTGTTTAGAGACCATGGCTGCGTTCCAAACCGCATACTCAATGAGTAGGTACTTAATTTCAATGAGTACCTACTTAACGAGCGCTAAAAGAGTAGGTACTTTATAGCCAAATCTCGTTGAGTATGAATGCGATCCGGACATCATCGCCATGTTTACGTTATCATGTGACCTACGACGCGTTATCACAAGCGCAACAACTTAAAAGATGAACGACACGTTTAATTCATCTATCTGTAAATATCTTGATATTGATGAAAGTTGCTCATTTTGTTGTATTGTTGAAGAAACAGCTGCCGATTTTTTTGTGAATACATTTGGGTTGATTTAAGCAGTTTTATCCTTATAACGATATATTTATTATTATTAAGAAACCTCAAAAAACGTCATCTCTTGAATATGTTGTTAATTTATTTATTTTCCTCAGAACTATTTAAAGATATGAATAGTATAAATAAATAAGTAGATATAAATAGTAATAGTATCTCGCCTTATTGTTCTTTTTTTTCCTGTGTATAAATATCATATTATGATGTACACAAACCAATGATCTTTATGTTTTCTGCTTTGTCATTATTGTTCATTGTTAGATCAATCTTTCCATGATCTTGTATGTAATAAGTGTATAAGTTCAAATGATATGAGCGACAGGTGCACTAACACTTCACATCAGTAACTCGACAGCACAAACAGTTTTCCTCAGCGTTTGTAATGTCTGCACAAAGGAGACGAGCAGCTCGAAGATCTCTCCGTTGGAGGAAACTGTTGATTTATACGTTATATAAGTATCGCTCCTTAAATATTAATATTAGCCTACCTTAGAATGAATTGCATTGCAAATGCTGACCAATACTTAATTATATTACTTTTTTATAGCCTACTAAAAATGATATAATTTAATAAAACAAGCCGAATGTAATTTGTTTTGTCATATGATAGTTATACATGAATAGCTACACACTAGCTATAAATGCAGTGAAACATCTCAATTTCCAGTCAAGCAATGAATTAATGCATACATTAGGCTAAATAATTATATTTCATTTACTGACAACAATAATAAACATGAATAAATGAGTAAACGAACAAATAAAAGTAACCATCACAATAAACAAATGCATATACAAGACAACAACGCATGAAACAAAACTTTTTTCAGACTACAAGCATGTATTTACAGGCGGTGAACCCCACATACTGCCATCTCAACACAGCGGTTCGCATTCTGGGCTTTATCCTGATAAATTTATCAGAGCTGAGCCGTGCCTGCTTGCTGCTGCACTTCACAATCTGCAGTAAGGGCAGATAGAGTGATGGAGGGTCTCATAAGAGCAGATGGAGTGATGGAGGGACTCATCCATGGGACCGTTTCCAGGATTCAGCTTTGGGCTCCAGTCTAAAAAGATAAAAGAATAAATAAAACGAGCGCTTCAGTCAGTGACGGCTTCCTGGTCGTCGTTTTTACTCTTGAACGAAGCACATCACGGGCGCGCGCTACTACTGGTATGCTAAGCGAAAATAATTTAATAAATGGACATAACACTCTTCTTTTTAAATAAGCATTTAAGCAATATCAACAATATATTAGATAAATAACATTTACAAATTCTACAATGCTGTAATGTTTTGTCTGAAGTTCCCTGATTTCACCACTAGATGGCATTATTTATACCCAGTTTATGTTTCCTTAATTGGTTGTCATACTCACACCTGTGTTGAATTACACCTAATGATAAACCCTATTTAAGGCTTCACTGCATTTTGGTTTTTGTTCAGTCCTGATGTCAGCCAAAGTGTTGTCATTTCTAAGAACTTTTGGATTTGAGATGTTGCCTTCTGTTCTGCTCTGGGAAAGTATGTTTTTGTAACCCTTTTTGTGGACTTCTGATTTTTTGCCTCTCTGGACTTATGTTTGAGAAGATATTTTTTCTGTCTGGATTACCCTTTGTGTTTTGCCTCTCAAGGAGAGTTGTTTTTTGTTTTTTCCATCGGAAGTAAAGTGCCAAATATTAAACTCAGACTTTTTGACTGTCCTTTTGTCCTCTGCATTTGGGTTAAACCTCCACCAGTGGTGAAGGGGTTAGTATCAAGGACACACACACCGGAGACCCGAGTTCGATCCCCAGCTGGATCCTAACAGTAGGACTGAAACATGGATATTAACCCAGCAGAGGAAGACCAACCCCTGAGTAATGCAGAACGCATCTTAGCTGCTGTTACAAGCCAGGCAGCCACCATGGAACGACATGAACAAGTCCTTGCACAACAGGAACATGCCGTATCAAAACTTGGTCAGGCTGTTACAGAGATCCTACAGCATCTTCAAACCTTTTCAAGCCCACAGCAGGATGCTGATTCTCAACCCTCGGCACAACCAGCACTTCCCAGCACCTCTACTAGCCACTCTGAGATTCATCTGCCTCACCCTGAAAGGTATGCTGGAGGTCCTGGTGGTTGTAAAGGCTTTCTTACCCAGTGCTCATTGAACTTTGAATTGCAACCTAATAAGTTTCCAACATCACGTAGCAAGATGGCCTATATCATTACTCTTTTATCCGGGAAAGCCCTAGCCTGGGCCACTGCACTGTGGGAGCAGTCTCCACAACCATCGGTTTGCTCAAATTACCCTCGTTTTATTGAGGAGATGAGGCGTGTGTTTGACCATCCGGTAAGGGGACGTGAGGCAGCAAGCCGTCTCCTTCAGCTATCCCAAGGTACTCAAAGCGTTGCGGAGTTGGCAGTGGAATTTCGAACTCTATCTATGGAGAGTGGCTGGAATCAGGAGGCTTTGACTGTTGCTTTCAATAGAGCTCTTTCTGAGGAACTTAAGGATGAATTGGCGGCCCGAGACCCTGCAACAGACCTAGATTCCTTGATTGATATGGCTATTCGATTAGATAATCGTCTTCGAGAGAGGCGTAGGGAGCGTATAGAGTCTTCTAGATCTGTTCCCGTTCAACATCCTGCAGTTCTGCCTTTGCCTCCTGATCACCCTATCCCATCTGTAACCTACACCGAGGAACCCATGCAGCTGGGCCGATCACGGCTTTCCATGTCAGAGCGAAACCGCAGATTCAAGGAAAAATGCTGCCTGTATTGTGGCGAACCTGGCCACTTTCGAATTTCCTGTCCAATCCTTTCGGGAAAAGCCAACTCTCGTCCAGTAAAGGGAGGACTGTGATGAGAGAGATTACCCCTCCCAACTCAGCATCTTCTGGGGTTTCTTGTTTGCCACCTTCTATGGAATGATCAGTCACATTCCCTAAAGGCCTTCGTGGATTCTGGGGCTGCTGGAAACTTTATGGATTTGGAAATTGCCAGACGTCTTCAGGTACCACTGATCAACCTGGACGACCCACTGACCATCACGGCCCTGGATGGTAGACCCCTTGGTTCTGGTCGGGTGAGTCTAAGCACTATTCCTGTACATCTCCGGGTTGGGGGTCACCAAGAAACTATACAGTTTTATGTAATAAAGTCACCAGAATTTCCTTTAATCCTTGGTTTTCCCTGGCTTGTTCTCCGTAACCCCCATATAGATTGGTCCTCTGGTAACATTGTCAAATGGGGGCCTAATTGTGATAACTCGTGTCTCTCTACTTCACCTCTTGAGATTGTCTCTCCCAACTTAAGTCAGACTACCCATGGGCTGTTAAGGACTAATCTGCAGTTATCTGAGACACCTCCAGAATTATCCACTGTTCTTCCTGATTATGCAGACCTTCTAGACGTGTTCAGCAAGAAGGCGGCCTTGTCCTTACCTCCCCACAGACCTTATGATTGCGCAATCGACTTGCTTCCTGGAATGTGCCCTACAAGGGGGAGACTGTTTTCCCTTTCCCCACCAGAGAGGAAGGCCATGGAGGACTATATCCATGAGGCCCTGAAATCTGGCCTGATACGTCCCTCGACTTCACCAGCAGGAGCTGGGTTCTTCTTTGTCGCTAAGAAGGATGGGGGGCTCCGACCCTGTATTGATTACAGGAGTCTCAATAAGATCACCATAAAGAATCGTTATCCTCTTCCACTAATGTCTACTGCCTTTGAGTTGCTTCAGGGGGCAACTGTATTCACTAAACTGGACCTTCGCAATGCTTATCATCTGGTCCGTATCCGCGCTGGGGATGAATGGAAGACTGCTTTTAATACACCCACAGGCCACTATGAGTATAAGGTCATGCCCTTCGGTTTGGTAAATGCTCCTGCAGTATTTCAAGCTTTGATTAATGATGTGTTAAGAGACATGCTGAATAGATTTGTGTTTGTATATCTGGATGATATTCTTATCTTTTCCAAGAACCTCCAGGAGCACGTTCAGCAAGTTCGTCTAGTCCTCCAGCAACTTCTGAAGAACCATCTGTTCGTCAAACTTGAGAAGAGTGAGTTCCATGTTCAAGAGGTATCCTTTCTGGGCTTCATAGTATCTAATGGTCACATCCAGATGGACCCTGCCAAGACCAAAGCGGTTAAGGATTGGCCTCAACCCACCTCCATCAAGCAGGTACAACGTTTTCTTGGCTTTTCCAATTTCTATCGTAAGTTCATACGAAATTTCAGTGCCATTGCTACTCCACTTACGACTCTCACTAGGAAGAATGTTAAGGGCTTTCAGTGGACAGACGATGCTGAAAAGGCGTTCTGCAAGTTAAAGGATAGATTTATTTCACGCCTATCCTTACTATCTCAGATCCTGAGCTGCCCTTCATAGTCGAGGTGGATGCCTCTGAGGTAGGGGTCGGAGCTGTACTCTCCCAGCGGGCCAGAAAAGACAACAGGTTGCATCCTTGTGCTTTCTTTTCACACAAGCTCTCTTCTACGGAGAGAAATTATGATATTGGTGACAGGGAGTTATTAGCTGTTAAGCTAGCATTGGAGGAATGGAGGCACTGGTTGGAGGGGGCCAAACATCCCTTTGTTGTATGGACGGACCACAAGAACCTAGCTTATATCCAGGATGCCAAGAGACTGAACTCTCGCCAGGCCCGATGGGCTCTATTCTTTAATCGCTTTGACTTTGTTCTCTCCTATCGACCAGGATCTAAGAATCAAAAGCCTGATGCCCTCTCCAGGCATTTTGACCCACCCAACATGGTGTCACCAACATGGTGTCAACCCCAGTGATGATCGTCCCCGCGTCCAAAATCCTGGCTCCAGTTAGATGGGGAATAGAGACCAGGGTTAGAAGAGCACAGCAGCAGGAAGCTGACCCAGGTAATGGACCACCTGGTCGTCTTTTTGTACCTAAGAGTGTGCGCACTGATGTTTTGCAGTGGGGACATGCCTCATCAATCACATGCCACCCAGGAGTCAGTAGGAGTCTTGAGTTCATTTGCAGACGCTTCTGGTGGCCAAGGGTTGCTGATGACGTTAAATCCTTTGTTGCTGCCTGCCCTGTTTGTGCCCAGCATAAAGATTCCAGGTCTCGTCCACAAGGTCTTCTGCTACCCCTCCCCATTCCTGCTCGTCCTTGGTCACACATTTCTATGGACTTTGTAACGGGTCTACCACTCTCCCAAGGTAACAAAGTGATTTTGGTGGTTGTGGATAGATTTTCAAAAGGTTGCCACCTTATAGCACTGCCAAAACTTCCTTCGGCTCCACAGACTGCTGAGATTGTATTGGAGCATGTTTTTAGGTTGCATGGCTTTCCCCAAGATGTGGTTTCAGACCGTGGCCCTCAGTTTGCATCCAGGTTCTGGAGGGCCTTCTGCCAGCTCATTGGTGCTTCAGCCAGTCTGTCATCTGGATTTCATCCCCAGTCGAATGGACAGACTGAAAGAACTAACCAAGAGATTGAGACAACCTTGAGATGCCTAGCCTCAACCAACCCAACGTCATGGAGCAAACACTTGATATGGGCAGAATTTGCCCATAATACTCTTCGCCATTCCTCAACGGGTATGTCACCTTTTGAATGTCAGTTTGGCTATCAACCTCCTTTATTCTCTGAGCAGGAGTCTGAGGTGGGAGTTCCGGCGGCCCAACATCTGGTTCAACGCTGCCACAGAGTGTGGAGGAAGGCCCGAGCTGCACTTTTGAAGACTTCACGGCTGCAACAGCAACAGGCCAACCGTCGCCGCAGGCCAGCACCATCTCTTCGTCCAGGGCAGAAAGTCTGGCTGTCTAGCAAGAACATTCCCCTTAAAGTTGAAGCACGCAAACTGGCTCCCAGATTCATAGGCCCCTTCAAGGTTTTAAGGAAAGTAAACCCTGTTTCCTACCGTCTCCTACTTCCCAAGTCTTTGCGCATACATCCCACCTTTCATGTTTCATGCTTAAAACCTGTCAAGTACAGTCCTCTGTCTCCTGCCACCAGGTCACCCCCAGCTCCACAAATCATTGATGGCCAACCAGCATACATGGTCAAGCAGATACTGGACACTCGTCTGGTTCGTGGTAAACGGCAGTTTCTAGTGGACTGGGAAGGATATGGGCCAGAGGAACGGTCTTGGGTCCCTACTCGCCAGATCCTGGACAAGAGTTTGATTAGAGACTTTCAACGTCCTCACTCTACCCGAGCCTTTGGGAACGTCGGGAGCCGTTCCTAAAAGAGAGGGTTCTGTAATGTTTTGTCTGAAGTTCCCTGATTTCACCACTAGATGGCATTATTTATACCCAGTTTATGTTTCCTTAATTGGTTGTCATACTCACACCTGTGTTGAATTACACCTAATGATAAACCCTATTTAAGGCTTCACTGCATTTTGGTTTTTGTTCAGTCCTGATGTCAGCCAAAGTGTTGTCATTTCTAAGAACTTTTGGATTTGAGATGTTGCCTTCTGTTCTGCTCTGGGAAAGTATGTTTTTGTAACCCTTTTTGTGGACTTCTGATTTTTTGCCTCTCTGGACTTATGTTTGAGAAGATATTTTTTCTGTCTGGATTACCCTTTGTGTTTTGCCTCTCAAGGAGAGTTGTTTTTTGTTTTTTTCCATCGGAAGTAAAGTGCCAAATATTAAACTCAGACTTTTTGACTGTCCTTTTGTCCTCTGCATTTGGGTTAAACCTCCACCAGTGGTGAAGGGGTTAGTATCAAGGACACACACACCGGAGACCCGAGTTCGATCCCCAGCTGGATCCTAACACAATGCATTTTAAAAAAAAGGACAATAAAGATAAAATCCACGGCTATATCACACCCACACCAGTCTGTAGACATTTCAGATCCTATGCACAAATATTATATAAAATTATTTACAGCACATTTGTCTAATGAAAACAGTGTTGACAACAGTGAATTATCTTAAACAATAGTACACGCAACTCAGAAGTATATTTCATATCTATTAGACGTAGAAATATGCAATTCTTATATTGGTTTTTCTTACCAGATATTAAATAGACATTTAGAAATTATTTAAGATGCATACGGTTTAAAATGTATGCAAATCCAGTTTGGAGACGTATGTGTCCTTACTGGAGCTTCTCTGTTAGCTATACAATAAAATGTGATTTACAGCAAAATCACAAATTTACCATAGCGTCTTTACACCTTGAACAATTCAACAGTTTACCGTACAGTACTTCAACACATGCGATCATTTGATTTGTAATATCTAATAGGCTACTCACATTTGAAAACACTCTCGTCCGTCATCATTTCGTCCGGCGTCATGTTCGAGTATGACCTATCCTTCTTATTTTATATGACGTATCCTCTCGCGTGGCCTCCTGGGATAGAAGAGTACCCATCGGACTGCACTCAAAAATCTGTCCGGAAGCAGTAAGCCATCCGGGAACTTCTCGCCTACTCTTTTATGAATACTGATGTTTCGAACGTACTGCTTCTTTCACGTACTGTTTTCGCCTACTATATAGTAGGAAAGTAGGCATATTCGAACGCACTTAAGTCCGAATCTCGCGATAATTAGTACGTCAGCCAGGTAATTCTCGCCTACTCTTTTGGATTCATACATACTTTTTCGCTCGCCTACTCTTTTTCCCATACTAAATAGTAGGGAAGTATGCGGTTTGGAACGCAGCACATGAAGATTTCCTGGCCCACAATGATTGGCTAATAATGATTGGCACTTGTACTTCCTGCTCAGCTACTGTTCGGACGCTCTTGCTTACTGCTCCGCGCTTTGCTCTATCGCTTTTATTTTTTTATTGCTCTATCGTGTTTATATTTTCATATTTTATTTCCTTTTATCACCTAATTTTAACTTCAGCAAATCAGCACAGTGCTCAAACGCTTGATTACTAGAAAAAAGCGGAATACTTTTCTCCGACCAGCCTCCCACTGAAAAGCTTACATTCCGGGGAAGAGAAAACACAACTGCCTACATTCATAAGGATAAGAGAAAATGCCTCTTCTGGAATCTACTTGCTGCACTAACTGCCAGAGACTTTTACAGAGGATTGCAGTTCTTGAAACAAAGTTACTTATGGGACCACCAAACCAGACGGAACACACAACAGAGCTTCATCATGGACGCCCTCAGCATACAGCCGGTGAGTCCCATGAATCTAGTGCTCCAATACAGGCCATACTGAGTGTAGAGAAACAAGCCGATCGACTTACAAATCGATGGCACAAACAGGGAGCGAGACCCAAAGGCACTCGAGACATCAGATTGTCACGAGCATCACACATTGCCGCAGTAGCATCCTCTACCCCAGATACGGCTCTGACAAGGATTGCAAACACTGGTCTCCTACCACTGCCTATACATCTTGAGAACAGATTTGCAGTATTAATGAATGAGGAATCCCTGAATGTGATGAATGTGATCGAACACAGACGAAATCAGCCAGTAGCTAACCCTGCTAACGGGCGCTCAAGGTCGAGCAGACAGCGGCACTCAGCTCAGAGCGCAGCCGAGCACAGGACTCTGATAGTGGGGGACTCTATAATCAGAAACATTAGTAGCAGGGACACAACTACATGCTGCCTTCCACAAGCAACAACTTCTGATGTAAACAGGGAACTTCAGAACATTCTGATGAATGTTCTCCACCCAAACAAACTTGGTTCAAGAGTGCTAAAGGACAATATCTTCTTCTCAATCCATCATCCTTCTGCAGTGTGTGCCAATCCACTCAACCTGAATGGCACACACATACCTGGACACAGTATTAATGACCACAGGACTTCACTTCTGCACCTGAATGGACATGCGGCTGACACATCACACAAGGACAATGATAACACCACTCAGCCACAACAACCTCTGCTCACGCACACAATCTCAGCTGAGCCCTGCCCACAGAGCTCACCACAGACAGACTGTGACATACTAGAACTGCTAGAAGATTCAGCACCCAAGGACGACTTTCTGGAAAACAGCCAGGAAATCCAGGACAGCATATTACAGCCTCCGATTACACCAGAGCAACAGCAAACACCAGACACGCTATCTCTCTCTCCAGCATCTCCACTTCTGTGCTTCTCAGAGAAAATGGAACAACTGGTGTATGCTGGAACCAGATTATCCCACTCTTTTGCTGCAAGCCCCCAGATGTCAACCAAAAAACGGCAGGCCCCACAACCACCAAAGCCTGCGGGCCCAGCTCGCCCTCCCCCTCCTTCTCCTCCTGTGAGAGCTCTTCGGCCTCTGCCACAGCGCCAGGGCTCACACCCTCCTCCAGCGGCTCGCAGTGAACCAAAAACAACTGATACCAGCTCTCAGTGATATGCGTCGGGTCCCCGCTATGATAACAGTAACTTTCTTAAATGTTTACAAAACAAGCGGGAACCCAGTGTGCCTGAATCTTTCTCTATTGCTGTTCAATTACATGATAGAAAGTCTAAGGCCTTCAAAAGCCGTACAGCAAACCCATCTAATCTGGTGCCTATTACACGCCAAACTAAGATCGCTGTGGGGACAAAAAGTAAGACTGTTAAGTTAGCACTTTTAAACATCCGCTCACTTAAAAATAAATCACTTCTAGTCAACGACTTAATAACCACATACAACCTGGACTTTATGCTTCTAAATGAAACTTGGCTAGAAGACAGCTGCAGTGCAACAGTCCTCAATGAAACATCCCCTCCTAACTTTACTTTTATGAGTGTTTGCAGAGCGGGTAAGAGAGGCGGGGGCTTAGCTGCTCTTTTTAAAGATGTCTATCAATGTAAGCAAATATCATTTGGGAATTACCCGTCTTTTGAATATCTGGGTATTGTGTTAAAAGGTGCTCCACGTATTTTACTTATCATTGTTTACAGGCCTCCAAAATACTCTCCAGCCTTTGCTGAGGACTTTACAGAACTGTTATCAACAATTTCCTCTGAGTTTAACTGTTTTGCCATTGCTGGAGATTTTAACATTCACATAGATAATGCAGAAAACAATATGGCAAAAGAAATCAAAACTGTTTTAAAAACTTTTGATCTGACTCAGCATGTACATGGACCCACACACAATCGTGGACACACTCTAGATCTACTTATCAGTACGGGTCTAAACATCTCATCGATTGTTATTAAGGATGTAGCACTGTCTGATCATTTCTGTATTTTCTTTGATATTTTGATCTCTCCTGCCATTGAAGCTAGATCTGTGTCTGTCAAGAAGAGATGCTTAAATGAGAACACTAGTGTGCTATTTATGAAGGCTATATCTTTAAAACCAAGCATATCTGCTGACTCTGTTGATTTTCTCCTTGAATCTTTTAACTCAAAAATTAAAAGTATAATTGATCATATTGCTCCTGTGAAAGTCAGGAAGAATAGTGGTAGACAAAAAGCACCATGGAGAAACTCAACAGCTGTGCAAAACATGAAAAGACAATGTAGAAGAGCAGAGCGCATGTGGCGGAAGACAAAACTTGTAGTCCATTATAACATCTACAAAGACAGCATCCATGCTTTTAATATGGAACTAGGCAAAGCTAGACAGACTTTCTTCTCAAATATTATAAACAGCAACTTAAACAACACACGCACTCTTTTTGCTATTGTAGAGAGACTGACAAACCCACCAAGCCAGATTCCCAGTGAAATGCTCTCAGACAGCAAGTGCAGTGAGTTTGCCTCTTTCTTCTCTGAGAAAATCAATAATATTAGAAAGGTAAACAGCTCATCCTTGAGTTGCGCTGGGGTCAAACAGATCAGACCACTACCTGAGAAAGTAGTTACTATGTCTGTTTTCGAAGAAATTGATGGCAAAATTTTGGAAGAAACCGTACAGCACCTTAAAACATCAACCTGTGCCCTTGACGCACTTCCCACATCTTTTTTCAAAAGTGTGTTAAACAGCTTAGAAGCAGATCTCCTAGAAGTGGTAAATGCCTCACTTCTTCTGGGAGTTTTCCAAACTCCCTAAAACTGCAGTTGTCAAGCCCCTCCTGAAAAAGAGCAATCTTGATAAGACCATATTAAGCAATTATAGACCGATCTCAAATCTTCCTTTTATAGGCAAGATCATTGAAAAAGTTGTCTTCAATCATCTGAACAAATTCTTAAGCCTGAATGGTTACTTTGACAATTTTCAATCTGGTTTCCGATCGCATCACAGCACAGAGACAGCGCTCATAAAGATAATAAACGATATTCGCTTAAATACTGATACAGGCAAATTATCAGTGCTGGTACTACTCGACCTCAGTGCTGCATTTGACACTGTCGATCACGACATACTTCTTGACAGGCTGGAAAACTGGGTGGGGCTTTCTGGGATAGTCCTAAAATGAGTCAGGTCTTACTTAGAAGGGAGAGGTTATTATGTGAGTATAGGCGACCATAAGTCTGAGTGGACATCCATGACATGCGGAGTCCCCCAGGGCTCAATTCTTGCGCCACTCCTATTCAACCTGTATATGCTCCCAATGAGCCAAATAATGAGAAAGAACCGAATCTCTTACCACAGCTATGCAGACGACACACAGCTCTACTTAGCCCTATCGCCTAACGATTACAGCCCCATTGACTCCCTGTGCCAATGCATTGATGAAGTAAATGGTTGGATGTGCCAAAACTTTCTTCAGTTAAACAAAGACAAAACTGAAGTCATTGCGTTTGGAAACAAAGATGAAGTACTCAAGGTGAATGCATACCTTCACTCGAGAGGTCTAACAACTAAAAATCAAGTCAGGAATCTTGGTGTGTCTCTAGAGTCAGACCTTAGTTTCAGTAGTCATGTCAAAGCAATTACTAAATCAGCATACTATCATCTGAAAAATGTTGCAAGAATTAGATGCTTTGTTTCCAGTCAAGACTTAGAGAAACTTGTGCATGCTTTCATCACCAGCAGGGTGGATTACTGTAATGGACTCCTCACTGGCCTTCCTAAAAAGACCATAAGACAGTTGCAGCTCATACAGAACGCTGCTGCCAGGATCCTGAGCAGAACCAGAAAATATGAACATATCACACCAGTCCTCAGGTCTTTACACTGGCTCCCAGTTACATTTAGGATTGATTTTAAAGTATTATTATTGGTATATAAATCATTCAATGGGCTAGGACCTCAATACATTGCAGATATGCTCACTGAATATAAACCCAACAGATCACTCAGATCATTAGGATCACATCAGTTAGAAATACCAAGGGTTCACTCTAAGCAAGGAGAGTCTGCTTTTAGCTACTATGCCAGCCGCAGCTGGAACCAGCTTCCAGAAGAGATCAGATGTGCTCCTACAGTAGTCACATTCAAATCCAGACTCAAAACACTTCTGTTTAGCTATGCTTTTACTGAATGAGCACTGTGCCACTGTTCGTCCGACTGTTTTTACTGTACTTTATTTTATTTTTTATTCTAAACTGTTTTAATTATTCTTATTTGTTTTGATTCTTTTATTTTCTCCTATGTAAAGCACTTTGAATTACCATTGTGTATGAAATGTGCTATATAAATAAACTTGCCTTGCCTTGCCTTGCCTAATAAGCCGATTTAGGTTCCCTAGAGCCACGTTCTTGGATCTGTGTGCTGAATTGGGGCCAACATTACAAAGACCAACTACACGAAACCACCCCATCCCGGTACCAACCCAAGTCCTTTCAGTTTTAGGATTTTTGGCAACTGGGAGTTTCCAGCGGGAGTTAGCCGATAGGCAAGTTTACAAATATGATTACAAGTTTACTGGAATTTCACAGCCATCCCTGAGCTCCTTAATGCCTGCTGTTTTGAAAGGGATTATTACAATGACAAATCGATACAGTTTCCTTACACTATTTGGGAACAGGCCAATATCAAAAGGCAATTTGCACCAATGTCCGGATTCCCAAATGTAATCAGCGCAATTGACTGCACTCATATTGCTATAAGGGCTCCACATGAGAACGAGATAATTTTTGTGAATCGAAAACATGTCCATTCCATAAATGTGCAAGTTATCTGTGAGGCCAACAGGATTCTTACAAAAGTCGTGGCGCGATGGCCAGGTTCAACACATGACTCTTTTATTGTAGTGCACAGCAGTGTAGGGAATAGACTTGAGGCAGGTGCCGTGCGCGATGGGTGGCTTCTTGGTAAGTGAAAATGACATATAAGGGTCTATTTTCTAACAGTTTTTTTTTTTTTTTTAATTCATTTATTTCAGGCAATGGCACAGAAAGTACAAGGCAGACAAAATATTGTTAAGTCATACAGTGCAAAAAAGAAATAAAAAACAAAGACAGAACATGTAAAGGGAGTTTCTGCCTGAAAGGGAGTGGGAAGAAGACAACTTATTTAATCCCACCCCAGTTCCCCATTTAGTGATTAATACATTAAGCTTCATTGTTAATTTGGTCACGGATTGTTTACATATGTTGTATCATGGTGGCGTTACCACAGCAACAAGAATTTATTATAACAACAGTACCAACAATTTAAGAAGAATAAACAATACCAACAATGGTAATGAACAATATACCAACGATGGTAAGGAAACATTGATCACATGTTAACACTATAAGACAGAGTACAACATCAATGTAAATTAAAGATCCTCATCTCTTTATTTTAACCAGACCCAATGTTTATATAACAATTTAAATTGATGGATAGTTTGACATTGCTTTTGTTGCAAGTCCAGTTTGTTCCAGAGTTTCACTCCGCATACAGACACACAATAATGTTTACGAGTGGTTTGGGCTCTTGGTAACGAAAAATATCCAAAGCCTCTCAAGTTATGAGCTCGCACTGGAATTTGAAAAAAACGTTGTAAGTTAGGCGGTAATAAGTTGTTAAATGCTTTATATAGAACTATTGATGTATTATATTTAGGGCCGGGACTTTAACGCGTTAATTAAGATTAATTAATTACAGACTTTAACGCGTTAATTAAGATTAATTAATTACAGACTTTAGACTTTGCACCGCGGAACGTTTCTCACTGGATTAGTTTCGGCGGACCGATTATACTGGAGCACCAACTAGCGTCAGAAGAGCTGACGGGATCGCGCTTCATAGATCGCCTCAGTCGGACTAAATTAAGTTATTTTGTATTTAGCCCTACAAATGTGACTCACACCTTCACTCTCAAAGAGGTTATTTTTTATTATGAAAATCCAAATTTGCTTTCCCTTGAGTATGTTGTTAACTTCTTTATCTTGTATGCAAAATTCTTCATCCACAAGCAAAAATGGCTTAAATCTCCTTTGAGCTTTCCTCTTTTTCTGGCTGATTTTGACTCTTTTATTTCGTCCCTTAGACTTATAAATAAATAACAAGAAAAGTGAAAGAACTTCCGGTTATGGCGTCTTAGTGGGAGGCTGCATGTGCGTGAGGCTCGCTGTTAAATCCTTTGAAACTATCCTTAACTAGGACCAATAAACATAATTCTACTTGTTCTTGACCCACGCGCTATTACTGGACAATATGCCACCAAAAAACGCTAAAACTGGCCAACAACCGGGTTAAAACGGCTTCACAAGGCAAAGGGGCTAATGTGGACACGGCTAATGCTAGCAAAACACCGCTGGATGAGGCATCGGAGACTCTAGAGACACCTGAAACACCAGAGGCGCCGGTGGCGCCGAGTCCGACAAATAGTGACATTCTCAAGGAAATTCTGTCGTTAAAAGGTGACGTAGCCAAACAATCTACCGACATGCTAAAAGCAATTAACGATATAAAAGGGGATATACAGTTACACTCTCAAAGAATAAATGAGACGGAGGAGCGAATCTCGCAAACAGAAGATGATGTAACTTCTCTTCAAGGCAAAGTTAAAATACTGGAGAAAACTGTGGAGACCCTTTGCGACAGAATTACAGAGCAAGAAGACAGAAGCAGACGCTCTAACTTGAGACTGGTTGGGCTACCCGAAAAATCGGAGGGCTCAGATCTGTGTGGTTTTCTGGAGAAGTGGCTCCGAGATACACTAGGTGAAGGTTTCACCTCGCCCCCCATCATAGAGAGAGCACACAGGATCGGGCCTATTAACCCTAAATCTACATCGCCACGGGTGGTAATAATGAAGTTTCTGAACTACCGGGACCGGGAAACAACCCTGAGAACCGCCAGGAAGATGACGGAGGTACGCTATGAGAATCAACGAGTCGCCTTTTTCCCTGACATCTCCGCAGAGACACGTAAACTGCAGCAGCGCTTCAACGGTGTGAAAACCCAGCTTCGTGCACTGAATGTTCGGTATGGCATGCTGTACCCAGCTCATCTGATCATCACGCACAATGACAAACGCAGGATTTTTAAATCGGTTGTTGAGGCTGAAGAATACGTTCAGAAAATAAGCTCGCAGACTTGTGACGACTCCGTGACTTAAATCTTTCTTTTTCGTTCCTCTTGCAACGGAGCCACTGACGAGTATGGCCATAAAAATGGACAAAATTCAACGGATAATTTAGTAAGTTGCCTTTTTGTTAAATACGTTACTGGCACAATTGTCTTAAGATATGTTTCTTTTTTCCTTTTCTTTTTTGTATTATTGATATAGATTTTTGATTTATCACGCACTGGGTGCACGTTTATGTGCGTCAAGTTTTATTATGGTCCAAACATTTCTACTACAGCTAGCCCATGTGTGGCTATGTTATGTGTGCAGATTTACACGTTACCCACTATGTGGATGAAACGTTTTATATAACCCAAGTTCCAAGTCTTAAAGGGTTTAGCATCACATTTCGTTTGGGGAAATGTGTGGGGTTTTGTAATAAGGGGCTCACTCCATACTTTTTTGAGTTTGATGACTTTACATGGCCTGAGATATTTTCAATTACATAATTTATGTTTGATACCTCAGTTATAAATGTGTCTAGTTGGAATGTAAGAGGTCTGAACAAAATTGTCAAGCTTAAACAGGTATTGGGCAGAATTAAACAAATGAAGAGTACAGTGTGTTTCTTACAAGAGACACACTTGGTAGAAGAAGATGTGAATAAGATTAAATCTAGGTGGCCTGGTCAGGTATTCTCCTCTAGTTTTACGACTCATGCAAGAGGGGTTGTAATATTGATTCATAAATCAGTTCCCTTTGATCTAAAAGATAAATATTTAGACCCATCTGGGAGATTTATTATACTTAGTGGAACCATAATCTCTACATTAGTCAACTTGGTATGTTTATACGCCCCCAATGGGGATGATCCTGCCTTTTACCAACATTTCTTTTTAACTGTGTCGAGTTATAGGGGCCAGTTCATCATCGGAGGAGATTTTAATTGTGTGATACATCCTGCAGTAGACCGTTCAAATAGCACCGACACATCCCACCAACAAGCCAGGAAAACAATTGGAAAATTTATGAAAGATCTTAATTTAGTGGAGATTTGGAGACAACTTTATCCGAGCAAGATTGAGTATTCCTGTTTTTCTGCTACCTATAAAACTTATTCTCGGATAGATTTCTTTTTGGTTTCTTCTGGTCTGGTATCTATGATTCAGAATTGCTGGTATGAGACTATACTACTCTCAGACCACGCCCCAATTATCTTATCAATTAAGTTTCCCAATTATTATTCATCTCCACTTCCATTTCGGTTTCAAGCTAAATGGCTGAAGTCCGCAGAATTTGAGGAATTTCTTAAAGAAAAAAATAACGGAATATTTTAATTTTAATAAAGACCAGACCAGTGCATCAATAAAATGGGAAGCATTTAAAGCCTATATAAGGGGAGAAATTATGAGCTACACTCGGCATAAATCTAAAATACATCTAAATAAATTAAAAGACATTGACAAGCAAATAAAGGAACTGCAGGACCAGCTGTATTACTGTGATGACACTGAAAAGTATAAAAAGCTTCTCTTATTAAAATCTGAATATAATGAACTCACTACCAATAAAATAGCATCTAGTTTACTGTGGTTGAAACAGTCATACTATGATCAGGGTGAGAAGGCAGGAAAACTCCTGGCTTGGAGGCTTAAAAAAATACAGACAAGTAGGGCTATTAATTCAATTGTACTTGACAATGGAGAGAATTTAGTGGATCCAAAATGTATAAATGACGCTTTTGCAGAATATTATGAAAATTTATATGCATCCCAATATCCAGATAATATGGATAAACAGGATCAGTTTCTGGACCAACTTCAATTCCCAACTTTGTCTGAGGAAACTAAAAATGATCTAGATGGAAAACTGAGCATTCAAGAACTTAAGGAGGCACTTGCCCATATGAATACAGGCAAAGCCCCTGGCCCTGATGGCCTGTCTATTGAGCTTTATAAGAGATTTTCAGATAAATTATTACCTCATCTACTTGAAATGTATAATGAGTCCTATGAGAAGGGCATCCTACCCCCATCCTTAAGATTGGCAGCTATTTCACTTCTGTTAAAACCAGGTAAAGCTCCGACAGACATGGGCTCATACAGGCCTATATCTTTGATGTCATGTGACACCAAAATTCTATGCAAGGCTCTAGCTCGGAGGATCGAATCACATATACCTAACTTAATTTCGAACGACCAAAATGGATTTGTTCTTGGCCGCCAAGCTTTTCACAATACCCGCCGATTATTGAATATATTATACGAAAAACAGTTTGCCATGGATCATGCTTTTCTGTCACTAGATGCCGAAAAGGCGTTTGACAGGATCGAATGGTGTTTTCTTTTTGGGACACTCAAAAGATTTGGCTTGGGAGAAAAATATTTGAAATGGATTCAATTACTATATACAGAGCCCATAGCCAAAGTTGTAACAAACAGCCAGTTATCGAGACCTTTTAGCCTATGTAGATCGACACGACAAGGATGCCCATTATCGCCCCTTCTCTTCTTGTTTGCTATCGAGCCACTCGCTATGGCAATACGTAATTCCCCTGATATTACTGGTATTCAAATTGGGGGAACAGAACATCGCTTGTCTCTTTTTGCAGATGACGTCGTTTTGTTCTTAACTGATCTAGGGAGGTCTGTCCAGGCTGTTGGCCAAATTCTGAAGAGGTTTGGTGAATTCTCGGGGTATAAAATCAACCAAAAGAAAAGCTCCCTGTTAATGCTGAACAAAAATAACCCTACAATACAGACACAATTTACATGTACCTATGAGGGCTTCACTTACCTGGGAATTAAAATACATCCTGACATAAAGAAAATTGTATCTATTAATTATGATCCCTTAGTAAAAAATGTATTGGATTCCTTAGAAAGATGGGGTGGGATGCCAATTTCTATGATAGGTCGCATTAATATTATTAAAATGTCCATTCTCCCAAAATTCTTATATCTTTTCCAGTCCATCCCCTTACACATTCCAGCCTCCTTCTTTTCCTCCTTGAATAAAACCTTTACCAAATTTATATGGAATAGTAAACGCCCCAGGCTGCGGCTCTCCCTTCTATATCTGCCCTATGACCGAGGGGGGCTTACATTGCCTAATGTTAAGTTGTACTATTGGGCAGCTCAACTTTGTGCTGCTACTTATTATTTTTCTACCACTGATACACCATCTTGGATACACATTGAGAACAATACATTGAAGATACCTTTGACAAATTATCTCTACGCAGCCGAAATCAAACAATTAGTAAAAAACACGAAAAATCCTTTTCTCAAAAATACAATATCAATCTGGCACCAATCTCATTCTGCCTTGTCGGAGGTATCTAAGCTCTCATGTTTGTCGCCAATTTGGGGAAATGATAGATTTAAACCAGGGAGAGCAGACAGGGGGTTTAGAATTTGGCTGAATAATGGCTTGAATAAAATCGGGGACCTATATAGTGAAGGAGTATTAATGTCTTTTGAGCAATTGGTAAATAAATATGGTTTGCCCAAAAAACACTTTTTTAAGTACTTACAGGTTAGAAGTTTCATCACTACCCAACTAAAGTCTACTGTGAAACCCCCTCTCTCCACTATAGAGAACATAGCTGTTAACCATCATCAGAGTAGAGGCCTGCTTTCCAAATTTTATAACATTTTACTACTTTCTTCAAAAGAAAGTAGTCTTTCGTATTTACAAGCATGGAAAACTGATTTACACACAGAAATTTCAGATGATGAGTGGAACAATTCTTGCCTGTTGGCACAGACGCAAACTATTAACACCAGGTTTAGATTGCTGCAGTACAAATGGTTATTTAGAACCTATATTACTCCTGTAAAACTTCACCATTTTAATTCTAATATTCCTGATGTCTGTGTAAAATGTGGTGTAGACAAGGGCACTCTTCTTCATTGTATGTGGCAGTGTCCGGAACTTCAGACTTTTTGGAAGGAGGTTACTACATTTATTTCCCGTTTGATTGAATGTAACATGCCAATGGACGGTAAACTCTGCTTGCTGCACATCTTTCCTAAAGGGACTACAAAAAAGCGGAATCTTGTTAGTTTCTGCTTATTGCAGGCTAAACATGTTATCGCTCTGAACTGGAAGAACACAGAAAGACCAAAGATAAACCAGTGGATTAAACTAATGTCTAGCAACCTGGCACTGGAGAAACTGACCTACATTGCGAGAGGAAAAATTGAGGATTTTACAGATATGTGGCTGCCTTTCTTGCGCCTTGTAAAAGCCTGTGACATGTAAACTATATTTTTTTGCTGATGGAGTGAGCATGGGGTTCTAGGGTGGGGGGAGGCTTTTTTTTTTTTTTTTTTTTATTATTATTTATTTATTTATTTTATTTTTTTTATGTTTCTCTTTGTACATTCTTTCTTTTGTATGTTTGAAAAATGTTTAAAATTCAATAAAGATATTTGTGAAAAAAAAAAAGAAAAGTGAAAATGTTTTGATGCATTATGATGATTTATTCAAAGACATGACTTGACATTATTATGCTTTTCTTTCTTTTTTATGTATTACATAATTTGATGTATGCAAACCCAGGATATTTATTTTATGTTAGGTACCTTTGTTTGTTTGTTTGTTTGTACACCTTGCTTAACTTCCCTGAGTTGGTAGTTATGTATAAGTTCTGCAATAAAAAAAATAGATCGCCTCGATCGCTTTGGTTGGCCCCGTGGATGGGAAATTTTGTTATAAAAAACGAACGGATGGAAGCGTCGATAAGAGCATGGTTGTGTGCAAGCTATGCAACAAGGAATTCGCTATTGCTATTAGTGTAGTGTTGCAATATGCTATTGCTACACTTAATGGCAAAAATTGCACTGGTCTGTTGGACTTGGTTGAACAAAAATAAACAATATGTTGTTGCTTAAGCTTATGTATTCAGTCATTATTAAATGGTATACTAAAAATCCATGAGAAAAAAAATGACTTCTCACTGTTCTCAGGTCAAATACGTATGCGATTAAAATGCGATTAATTTCGATTAATTAATTACAAAGCCTCTAATTAATTAGATTAATTTTTTTAATCGAGTCCCGGCCCTAATTATATTTGACAAGATCATCAAATTTTAACAAATTTGACTGCATAAACAGCTTATGAGTATGTTCTAAATAACCAACCTTATGAATGATCCTCTTAGCTCTTTTCTGTAATATGATCAGAGGATTTATTGTGTTCCGATAATTATTTCTTTAACACAATACATAAGGTATGGTAGTACCAAAGTGCAGTATAAAGTACGGAGTGCATTTTCATCAAGGTATAGTTTTGCTTTATTTATAATTGAGAGGCTTTTGGAGATTTTTCTTTTAATGTGTCTGACATGTGGTTTCCATGACAATTTACTGTCAATTTTTACCCCCAAAAATGTATTCTCACTCACAATTTCAATTTGAGTACCACCAATACTTATTCTCTGTTCAGTCATTTTGTTACAATTACCGAACTTCATTATTTTAGTTTTATTTATATTCAAGGATAATTTATTTGTGTCCATCCATTTTTTTTATTATATTTAGTTCCCTGTTTTCTGTATTTACGAGCTCCTTATAATCATATAACCAAACTACTATAGAATATATTTGTGTCTTCTGCAAATAGTATGAGTTTCAGTACTTTGGATATAGTAAAAATATCATTTATATACACATTAAAACAATTTTGGCACCAACACTGACGGACACCACAAACAATGCCAAGAGTATCTGATAAATACTGACCAATTTTTACAAACTGTAACCTCCCTGTTAAATAGCTTTTTAACCAATCTCCAGCCAGCCCCTAATTCCATATTTTTCCAGCTTATTTAATAGGATTGTGTGATTAATAGTATCAAAGGCTTTTTTTAGATCAATAAAGATACCAACTGCATACTTTTTTTTGCTCCATTGCATTAGTAATTTCTTCAATAGCTTCAGTTATTGCCATTGAGGTAGTTCTTTTGGACCTAAAACCATACTGACCATCATTAATTACATGATATTTCTCGAGAAACTTTTCAAGTCGAGAATTGAAGAGTTTCTCAAAAAAAATTGAAAACTGAGGCAAAAGAGAGATTGGTCTGTAATTAGTAAAAGCGTGTTTGTTATTCTGTTTGAAAATTGGAATTACTTTAGCGATTTTCATTTTACTTGGGAAGCAGCCAGTCTGGAATGACAAGTTACAAATGTAAGTTAAGGGTTTTACATTATTCAATATAACTTTTTTAATCAGTGTCATGCTGATATCATGACAGTCAGTGGATAACTTGCTTTTACATTCCCAGACAATGTTTGTCACTTCCTGCTCATTTGTAGCTGAGAGGAAGAATGAAAAAGCCAGCAGCCATATCACCCTGTAGCCCAATACTGGTTGCCCACTGAAGCTAAGCAGGGCTGAGCCTGGTTAGTACCTGGATGGGAGACCTTGTGGGGAAAACCAGGTTGCTGCTGGAAGAGGTGTTAGTGAGGCCAGCAGGGGGTGCTATCCCTGTGGTCTGTGTGGGTCCCCTGTGGGATCATCCTCACACCACCTGGGCTGTACACCACCATCCTCACACCACCTGGGCTGTACACCACCACCCTCACACCACCTGGGCTGTACACCACCATCCTCACACCACCTGGGCTGTACACCACCACCTGGGCTGTACACCACCACCCTCACACCACCTGGGCTGTACACCACCATCCTCACACCACCTGGGCTGTACATCACCACCCTCACACCACCTGGACTGTACACCACCACCCTCACACCACCTGGGCTGTACACCACCATCCTCACACCACCTGGGCTGTACACCACCACCCGCACACCACCTGGGCCGTCCGCCGCCCTCACACCACCCGGGCTGTCCGCCGCCCTCACACCACCTGGCCTGTCCGCCGCCCTCACACCACCTGGGCTGTACACCACCACCCTCACACCACCTGGGCCGTCCGCCACCCTCACACCACCCGGGCTGTCCGCCGCCCTCCCACCACCTGGCCTGTCCGCCGCCCTCACACCACCTGGGCTGTACACCACCCTCACACCACCTGGGCCGTCCGCCACCTACACACCCGGCTGTCGCCGCCCTCACACCACCTGGCTGTCCGCCGCCCTCACACCACTGGCTGTACATCACCACCCTCACACCACCTGGGCTGTACATCACCACCCTCACACCACCTGGGCTGTACACCACCACCCTCACCCTGGGCTGTACACCACCATCCTACACCACCAGGGCTGTACACCACCAACCCTCACACCACCTGGGCTGTACGCCGCCCCCTCACACCACCCTGGGCTGTACCACCACCATCCTCACACCACCTGGGCTGTACACCACCACCCTCACACCACCTGGGCTGTACCCACCACCCTCACACCACCTGGGCTGTCCGCCCCCCTCACACCACCTGGCCTGTCCCGCCGCCCTCACACCACCTGGGCTGTACACCACCACCTCACACCACCTGGGCTGTACACACCCTCAACACTGGGCGTCACCCCTCATACCACCTGGGCTGTACCCACCACCTCACACCACCTGGGCTGTACACCACCATCCTCACACCACCTGGGCTGTACACCACCTACCTCACAACTGGGCTGTCCACCGCCTCACACCACCTGGCGTCCCGCCCTCACACCACCTGGGCCGTCCGCCTCAACCACGGCTGTCGCCGCCCTCACACCACCTGGCTGTCGCGTAACACTCGTACACACCACCCTCACACCACCTGGGCTGTACAACACCACCCTCATACCACCTGGGCTGTACACCACCATCCTCACACCACCTGGGCTGTACACCACCATCCTCACACCACCTGGGCTGTACACCACCACCCTCACACCACCTGGGCCGTCCATCGCCCTTACACCACCTGGGCTGTCTGCCGATGATGCTCTTGTTGCTCATACAGGGCCAACAATGACTATAAATTCTGAGGGTCTTCATGAAATAACCCTGCCTTTATTTCCTCTGTAAATTCAAGAGAAGGAAATCAACACAGAAGTAAGAAATTTATTTAATTTCAAGTAATGTATTATACATCAAATTCTGAAAATGAAATATTCATACCCGTGTGTGTGTGTGTTTATCTTCACCAGGTTCAGCATGTTCCAAAGTTTAGTCCTGAACTAATCAGGCCTCATCCAAAAGCTGGCCCCAGAAAGGCCAATGGTCAACGTTGGAAGAAAAGGACCACTGAAATTCTCACTGAAACCCCTGTAAAGGAGACCCTTGAAGAGGAGAAAAGAAGATCCTCCATGAAGGTGAAGAGGAAGATCATGACAGAGGAAAAGAAAAAAGAAAGCACAGAAGACACCCAATGCCTGGTGTGTGACAAATGGTTCTCAAGGTCACGGTCGGGAGAGAAATGGGTGTCCTGCTCCAGGTGTAGCATGTGGTCACACATAGAGTGTCTCCTTGGCTCCTGACAGCTACACATGCCATCATTGTCAAAGTGACACCTTTGTTTGTTTACTGTTACTTTTGACATTGATAATGTTTGTGTTGTTATTGGAATGTTTCCATTTGCACTGTTGCAATATCTGTTCGTTAAATATCTTGCTCATGTTTTATACATTTTAACCAGTAAATTTAAATGGATGAATAAACAAACATGTTGCCCAATTGTTCTTTTCTTTATTTGTCTTTTTTTATTATATTTGCAATGAATGGTTAGTTACCTTTCCATCATTAAAAATGGGTGTCTCAACTGTACCATGGTACTGTCTCAACTCTACCACATATGGGTACAGTTGAGACAAAAAGCACCTTATTTTTATTAGCTAATTGTGGAAAATATAAACTACTAAATCGGTATTATTGATTCATCTTAGTCTACAAGCTTATGAAATGTCATGTGGAATGTCATGTGGAAATGCACTTCTTTTCAATATCTATTTTTGTGTGAAAAATCAAAACGTAAAAAGTGTCTCAACTGTACTCAGTCTACCCTACAGCTGACCCATGCTCTCACACTGAGTTATGAAGGAAATCAATGAGATCAGCAGGACTTTTGCCTTCCAAATCAAACCTGACATACATTACAGTCAGCTTATACCGGATCGAACAGCTGGATAATGCTGAACACGTTTTTTTCCCTGGTAGGTTTGAACCTGCTGGGGTCGAGGAAGGAGAGAAACATTAATTTGTGGGTTGAAAAACTATTAAATCTACAGAAATATATTTTAGTTAATGCAGTTCACTAGATGCGGTTAGCTAGCTCTTACTACCAGTAATAGTCCGCGCTCTGAACATCCAATCAAACTACGTGAGAATGTTGATGTTATTGTAGGCCTACTAGATGGCCCTGGTGCAGACAAAGCGAAATCTGATTGGCTGATTAAATCTGACTATTTATCTGATTGGCTAAAGGAACCGTTTCATTGCCATTCTTTGTAAGCTACAGGCGCCCGCACTATTGATTCTGAAGGCCTCAAGGCAGATTTATTTGACCCTGGCAACACATGATGGCTGAAATATGATTGGATAAAAGCTCTAACATAAGCATACACTACTGGAAGCAGCGCAACCAAGAGAAAAACTATGGAATTAAGAGAATATACTATTGGGAATAATTTAATACACATTCACGGAAAAACTATATTAAAGTGCAAGTCAGTGATTCTGATAGTGTTTATGCCAGCAGAGAAGGCCTTGCTGGCCCTGACGGCTCACCACTGCTTTTTATAGTGCTGTTTATACCACTATAAATAGTGACAGATACTGTTTGTACCAGTGTTGTTGTACGTTAAATTATGATATATTTTTAAAATATTAAATGTATTCCAGATTATTGGGTCAATAAAGCCCTCCCTACACCTACCCGTTCTTTATTATTAATACCTTACGCCCCAAAGGTGTTTTATTTGTTTTTTTCTGAGTGACATAGGAAAGTAAAGTCCAACTCCAAAACTATAGATTCAAAAGGTAGAAATAGTTTAATAGAAAACTTTTTAGAAAAAAAAAAACATTACATTTTAGTCAGATGCCGTAGTGTTGCAGTAGCGTCGTCATATCTGTCTATAACATGACATATAGCCTATAACACGCTCTCACACATTTATTTTTTATGATTTTTGGGAAGAGTAAAATTTACATATGTGGTTTCAACAACCAGATGCATTTACACTTGTCCAGTTTCGTATGGAATGCCTCCTGCTGTGGTTTGAGCGATCGGATTCAAATCCGTCTCGAATGCGTTTCGGAGGGCATTTACATCTGGTCTTTTCACGATCGGATAGCTGCTTCGTCTGGATGAATTTCGTAAAAGTTTAAAATTAGACAATGGAAAATAAATATAGCAAACTTTAGTAATTTGTGGATGTACTATGAGGCTCAACCTAGATAACCAATGGTCTGGCTTAGCTGTACGGAAAGAGTAAATGCAGACACTGGAAGGCATTTATGGTTGAAAATATTGTAAGTCTTAATAATTGCTGGAAGTTTTACCTGGTCAAGTCAAGTTACCTTTATTTATATAGCACTTTTAACAATACAGATTGTTTCAAAGAAAGCAGCTTTACAGAGATAATAGGAAAATAATGTTGTAATAATATTGTTAAATATAAAATTTAATGTCCCCAACTAAGCAAGCAAAAGGCGACAAAGGTGACCTGGTAAACCTGCCTTTCTTGTCACAAGGGGATCCTAACTTTTAAATCTTACTGATCATTCATAATGTTTAAGGGGCTGTTTACACCTGGCCACTCCATGCGTTTTCTGTGATCGGATAGCTATCCGATCGTGAAAAGACCAGGTGTAAATGCGCTCCGAAACGCATTCGAGACGGATTTGAATCCGATCGCTCAAACCACATCAGGAGGCATTCCATACGAAACTGGACAAGTGTAAATGCATCTGGTTGTTGAAACCACATATGTAAATTTTACTCTTCCCAAAAATCACATGTCATGTTATAGTCAGATATGACGACGCTACTGCAACACTACCGCAGATGCAGCTGAGCGTCTATTCCTCAAGTCACGACCGTACGTGCAAACTATCGCAAATCAAAGTGAAAGTAAGTAGCAGACGCTTAACACAATCATCTTCATTAAAAGTAAAGAAACGAAATGATCTTACCGGGGCTGTTGCCGCTCTCTCTTACTGCTGTCTTTGATATTGAAATTAGCCGATGAACAATAAAATGCAGCTCATAACTGTTGCTTTCGGTGACGTACACTCCATTAAATCTGCATATAGCGCGGGAATTGAAGATCGGATTTATATCCGTTTCGCAAAAACACATTTATGTTACCAGGTGTAAATGGAATCGTTTTGATAAATCTCTATCCGATCTGAGAAAACGCATGAAGTGGCCAGGTGTAAACAGCCCCTAAGTCTTATGCTCAAAACACAGTTTACAAACACCAGCGAGTGACCTTACATCCGATCCACAAAATGAAGCAGGATTACATTAACTATGGGGTTATGTGTGATGCTTACACCGTATCTAGACCAGATGCAACGCGATGAAAGACAATAGAACCCATTGATCATAATCAGAGATATTGTCTTCTACACTGAAAGTGGCGGGACGCGACACATCAAATTCCCAACAGCAATTTCTGACGCAGTTCTGGCGTAGTCCAAGCTCTTTGCAGTGGTCGCTTCAAGCTGTTGCGGTGCGGTCGCATCCGGTTTACACACGGCGCCGCATCTAGTGTAGACAATATATTACGGATTATAATCAATGGGTTCTGTTGTCTTTTGTTGCACCACTCTCGTCCTGTAGACACGGTGGCATGCTAATCACTTTTACACCAAATATACTTTAAACAAAGGAAAAGGAAAAAAATGTCCAGGGTGCTCAAGGTGTTCCAAAAAAGTGTATGAAGGTGCTCTTTGGGATCGGGAATTCAATAACATGTAGTAGAAGGAAATCCAAGGCACTCTTCTTAGGAATTTATTAGGCACTCCTTTATTTGACTGGCTATTTCATAATAGAACCCACACATAGCGGCACAAACAGCCTTCTTCAGGGTATGTTTTTCAATCAAACAATTTCCTCTTTTATAGATGCTAATTAGAAACACCTGAATGACAAATTACATGCACATACAGAGAAGGCCCACTAGGGGGTTACATAGTCCAAAAAAAAAACAGAAGGCATATCACAAAAAGGGACTGAAATCTATTTCTTCATTCAAACCAGGGTAAATTGTGGCCTGTAACTCATATATATATAAAGTTTCTCTCTGTAAAAAATGATTCCTACCCAAAATGATAAAATAAAATTCTGCATCAAGTAGTTTGTTTAGGTATGGTTTGTAAGGAATTACAAACCTGCGCACATATATTCAAACGCACATAACTATAGAATCAATTCTTAACGCGCATGTGAACGCCATCAGCGTTTATCACAGGTTCAGTTTAAAGTCTGTTTAGAGAGAACGGCGCCGTCTTAGCGCCCCCTAATTTAATAACAAATGATCATTTCGACGGCAGTGAATCAATCAAAACTAACTTTAGCTGGAAACAACATATTCAAGAACCGCTATAAAACCAAACCATTCTCTGTTACCTTAAATTGTATGTTAATCTCTGTAAAGCTGCTTTGAAACAATCTACATTGTTAAAAGCGCTATATAAATGAGGACGACTTGACTTGACTTGTAAAAGTAATTTTAATCGGTCACCACCCCGAAAATTCTTTTTAATCGTTTCTAAATCCTCAACCATTAGGCCTTCTGGATTACTGTTGTGCACATTTTGAAAGTGTTTTGCCATAGGGTAATTTAAATTAGCTTTTCTAATGGCATTCTTATGCTCTGATACTCTGTCTTTGGGACGTCTCTTGGTCCGGCCTACATAAAAACATCCACATTTGCATGATAACCTGTATACCACAAAAGTGGTGTTACAATTAATGAATGCCTTTACTTTGCACCTTTTATCTGTCTTGAAATTACAGAATTCTTTGCATTCTTTAATACTAGAACAATGGTTGCAAGACCCACATTTAGAAGTACCTTTTAATTGTCTGTTAAGCCAAGTGGCCTGTTTTATGGCAGGAAGATGACTAGATACTAGCCTATCTCGTAAAGTTGGAGCCCTCTTGAAACTTATTTTTGGAGAAGCAGTAAACACTTCACTAAGAACAGGATCACTCTTAATAAGATTCCAATTTGAGTGTATAATCCTTTTCATGGGATTGGCCAAAGAGCTATATTCTGTCAAGTCAAGTCAAGTCAAGTCACCTTTATTTATATAGCGCTTTTTACAATACAAATTGTTTCAAAGCAGCTTTACAGAGATAACAGGAAAACAATGTTGTAATAGTATTGTTCAATTGAAAATTAAATGTCCCCAACTAAGCAAGCCAAAAGGCGAAGGCAACAGTGGCAAGGAACCAAAACTCCATCAGGTGACAGAATGGAGAAAAAAACCTTGGGAGAACCCAGGCTCAGTCGGGGGGCCAGTCCTCCTTTGGCCAACGAATGAACAGTGTATGATTATGAGTTAGGCAGCATAATGCCAGGAGTCAGATGGGATCAGAATTTTCACGATATTATCCAGTTCATCTGGTTGGGTTGGGTCATCCGGCCGGTGAGGAGATGAGTGGTGAGGTGTCCATGGACCTTCACAGCCCTGATAATGCGTGTCGACGGTCCATGTGATGGTCCTTCATCAGATCTGGATATGCCCTGGATCCGGCGGTCTGCGGTAAACCTCGGGATAAACAGAGAGACTAATATTAGCGTAGACGCCATCCTTCTTATGATGTACAAAGTACATCAGGAATTATGGGAAGTGTTCCCGGTTCCGGCTGATCTAATCTATGCAGCCTAACATTGAATTATAGAAATCTATAATGTGTTATGTGTATGCTAAGCCAAAGAGATGTGTTTTTAGTCTAGATTTAAACTGACAGACTGTATCTGCTCCCCGGACCGTGTTAGGAAGATTGTTCCAAAGTTTTGGTGCTAAATAGGAAAAGGATCTACCGCCAGCAGTCGATTTTGATATTCTAGGTATTATCAACTGGCCAGAATTTTGAGATCGCAATAGACGTGAAGGACTATAATGCGTTAAGAGCTCGCTCAAGTACTGGGGAGCTAAACCATTTAGTGCTTTGTAAGTAATCAGCAATATTTTAAAATTTATACGATGTTTAATAGGCAGCCAATGCAGTGTTGACAGAACCGGACTAATATGGTCATACTTCCTGGTTCTGGTAAGAACTCTAGCGGCTGCATTTTGAACTAGCTGTAGTTTGTTTAATAAGCGTGCAGGGCAACCACCCAGTAGAGCATTACAATAATCTAGCCTTGAGGTCATGAACGCATGAACTAATTGTTCCGCATTTGTCAGTGAGAGCATATGACGTAATTTAGATATATTTTTAAGATGAAAAAATGCGGTTTTACAGATACTAGACACGTGACTTTCAAATGAAAGATTGGTATCAAAGAACACACCCAGGTTCCTAACTAACGTCGAAGACTTAACAGAGCAGCCATCAAGTGTTAGACAGTATTCTAGGTTATTAGGTGAGGAAGTTTTTTGTCCAATGATTAGAATCTCTGTTTTTTCAGAATTTAGTAATAGGAAATTACTGGTCATCCAATTTTTTATATCAGCTATGCATTCCGTTAATTTTGTGAATTGGTAAGTTTCGTTAGGTTTTGAAGAAATATACAGCTGAGTATCATCAGCAAACAGTGAAAGCTAATTCCATATTTCCTAATTATATCTCCTAATGGTAGCATGTACAGAGTGAAGAGCAGCGGTCCTAGTACTGAGCCTTGTGGTACGCCATACTGAACTTGTGATCGATAAGACATCTCTTCATTTACTGCTACAAACTGATATCGGTCAGATAAGTATGATTTAAACCATGCTAGTGCAATTCCGCTAATGCCAACATAGTTTTCTAGTCTATTTAAAAGAATGTTGTGGTCGATAGTATCAAATGCAGCACTAAGATCAAGTAACACTAATAGAGAGATACAACCACGATCGGATGATAGGAGCAAATCATTTGTGACTTTAATGAGAGCAGTCTCAGTACTATGGTACGGTCTAAATCCGGACTGAAAATCCTCGCAGATATTATTTCTTTCTAAAAAGGAACACAGTTGTGAGGATACTGCTTTTTCTAGTATCTTTGACAGAAAAGGCAGATTCGAGATCGGCCTGTAATTGACTAATTTTGTAGGATCAAGTTGCGTTTTTTTTTAACAAGCGGTTTAATCATAGCCAACTTAAAGGTTTTTGGTACGTATCCTAATGACAAAGATGAATTAATGATATCTAGAAGAGGATCTATGACCTCTGGAAGCATCTCTTTCAGTAGCTTAGTCGGTATAGGGTCTAGCATACAAGTTGTCGATTTAGATGAATTAACAATTTTGCAAAATTCTTCCTCTCCTATAGCAACAAATGAATCAAAATGCTCCTCACGGAGACTACAATATACTCCCTGATGCGATACTGTAGTAGACGGTTGCATAGTTATAATTTTGTCCCTGATATTATCAATCTTATAAGTGAAGAAGTTCATAAAGTCATTACTGCTGTGTTTCTTATAAACTTCTGGGCTTGAAGCTTTCTTTTTCGTTAGTTTAGTCACTTGTTCAAATAAATACCTAGGATTATGTTTATTTTCTTCTAATAGGGTTGAAAAATAATTAGTTCTAGCATCTTTTAAGGCCTCTCTGTAAGCAATCGAGCTCTCCTTCCATGAAATCCGAAATACCTCTAGTTTTGTTTTCTTCCAGTTTCGCTCCATTTTTCTGGCTGCTCTCTTAAGGGCCCGGGTGTGCTCATTGTACCACGGCGTTGGACTATTTTCTTTGATCTTCTTTAAGCGCAGCGGAGCAACTGTGTCTAAAGTGCTGGAAAAGAGAGAGTTAAAAGTTTCTGTTGCAATATCAAGTTCTTCTAAGCTATCTGGATGCTGAGATTATGAAACTGATTTGGAAGATTATTAATAAAGCAATCTTTAGTGGCAGAAGTGATAGGTCTAACATATTTATAACATGGAGTCGGCTTTGCAGCCTTGGCTAAATGTAATTTACACGAGACTAGATAGTGATCGGAGATGTCGTCGCTCTGCTGCAGAATTTCAACGCCATCAACATCTAATCCATGTGATAATATTAGATCAAGAGTATGATTACGACAATGAGTAGGTCCTGAAACGTGTTGTCTCACTCCAATTGAGTTTATAATGTCTTTAAATGCCAATCCCAATGCATCTTTTTCATTATCTACATGTATATTAAAATCACCAACAATTAGGACTTTATCTGCAGCCAATACTAATTCTGATAGAAAGTCAGCAAATTCTTTGATAAAATCTTTATGGTGCCCTGGTGGCCTGTATACAGTAGCCAGCAGAATTCTCAAACGTGATTTATTGTTTACACTATAAATTTTTACATTAAGCACCAACACTTCAAAAGAAGTATATTTAAAACTAGATTTCTTAGTGGTTTTCAGAATATTACTATAAATTACAGCAACACCTCCCCCTTTGCCTTTCGGACGAGGCTCATGTTTATAACAATAATCTTGCGGGGTGGACTCATTTAAAGTAATGTAATCGTTTGGTTTTAGCCAGGTTTCTGTCAAACACAGCACATCTAGGTTATAGTCTTTAATCTTATCATTAACTATGAGCGATTTTGAATTAAGGATCGAATATTCAGCAACCCAAGCTTTATCGTTTGCTCATCTGTATTATATCTGTTTTTTATTTGTTGAACATCAATTATATTTTTAACCTTAGAAAGGTTTGGCAGTTTTTTGGATTTCCAAATTCGGGGAACAGACACAGTCTCTATAGGATGATATCTAGGTGAAAGAGTCTCTATGTGATGAGATTTATCTGACCTTGGTGACGTGAGGCCGCTAGCAGACGGTCGGTTTAGCCAGTCTGTCTGCTTCCTGACCTGAGCCCCAGATTGTCATGTTTTATCTCTAAGACTATGAGCCAAATTACTAGAGAGAAGAGCAGCACCATCCCAGGTGGGATGAATACCATCTCTTTTCAACAGGTCAGGCTTGCCCCAAAAACTTTTCCAATTGTCTATGAATTCTATATTATGTTGCGGACACCAATTAGACAACCAGCCATTGAGTGAACACAATCTACTAACTATCTCATCACTCCTTCGAACAGGAAGGGGGCCAGAGCAGATTACAGTGCCTGACATCGTACTTGCGAGTTCAAACACCTCTTTAATATTAATTTTGGTGATCTCCGACTGGCGAAGTCGAACATCATTAGTGCCGACGTGAATAACAATCTTAGAGAATTTACGATTAGCATTAGCCAGCACTTTTAAATTTGCTTTGATGTCAGGCGCTCTGGCTCCCGGCAAACATTGTGACTATGGTGGCTGGTGTCTCTATTTTCACGTTCCGTGTAATAGAATCGCCAATTACCAGGGCACAATCAACAGCATTCTCAGGGGTGTTTCACTGAGAGGGGCAAATCGATTTGTTATGGTAACCGGAACAGAAGAGTGGTTTTTTGATCCGCGACTAGAGCGATTTCTCACCGACACCCATCTGCCTGGCTGCACAGGCAATAACTCAGCCGGAACCGAATCATGTAAATGGTTCACTATGCTAGGCGCATCCAAAGTAGTATCTAAAGCTCGAGCACACTTACTATCCTCAATTAAAGTTTGGATGCGTGTCTCTAATTCTGAAATATTCTCCGTCAGCCTGACTGTTACCTTAAATTTTAATGTAACTCCCGTAAGCGCTTTGGAAACAATGCATTGTTAAGGCTTAAAGATGGACGAATTGACGATGAACAAGTAATTTAACTCACCCGTGTTTTTAATGTTCTTATCCTCAACCTTTGGCTTTATTATTTGACATCTGAAGTGTTGCGCATAGGGTAAAAATAACTCAATCATCTAGCGTCGAACCGGTCGGGAGCTCTTGACGGCTACGATAAACTACATTTGTGATAACCTGATAACAAAGTGGATGTTAGTTAATGAATTTATTTCAACCAATCTGTTTGAAATTACAGAATCGATTCTTAATATGAACAAGTCAAGAAATTAGAAGTACTTATTGTCTGTTAAGCAAGTGCCTGTTAGGCAGAAGATGACTAAACAGGCCTATCTCGTAAAGTTAGGAGCTCTCTTGAAACTTTTTTGAGAAACAGACGAACATTTCCCTAGAACAATCACTCTAAATGACCAATGAGTGTATATTTTTTATGTCACAAATTTCTGTCACAAAATAGGCCTGTAAACTTCTGTAAACAGGATCGTTTTGTCTTCTTCTGGAATAGCTCTGGTCTAGGAATAGACTGGGCTTTCTTATAAGCATTTTGTACAGTGTCTGTATGATAGCCCCTTTCTAAAAATCGGTTGGACAGGACTTTGGCTTGCACTTCATATTCATTATCAGTATCACAAATCCATCTAAGACGTTGAAACTGGCCAAAGGGTATATTGTTCTTTAGCCAATTTGGATGGAAACTATCTGCTTTTAACATAGTGTTCCTATCTGTTGTTTTACGATATACAGTAGTATGGAGTTTCCCATCTTTACCAATAGAAATGGTTAGATCTAAAAAGTTAAGTCATTTTGGAATGTTCCATGCACAATTTTATATTCCTATCATTAATGTTCAAGTGATCATAAAATTGTAACAGTTCATCATAAGAACCGCCCCAAATCAGAAGAATATCATCAATGTACCTCCCCCACCATTTTATCTTGTCACTATATTTGTTTAAATAGACAGAATCCCTCTCCCACAAACCTAAAAAAAGGTTAGCATAGTTGGGGCAAAACATGCACCCATCGCAGTGCCCCGAACTTGAATATACATTAGGTTAGGGTGACCATATTTTGATTACCAAAAAACAGGACACTCGGCCCGGCAAACAGATAGGCCTACTCAAATGATACTCGAAGTTTACTCAAAGACCTTATTAATTTCAATACATTTAAAGTAGGTTATGCCTCCTCTGTATGGATAGAAATTTGTTATATGAAAACAGGACATGTCCGGGGAAAACAGGACAGTTGGTCACCCTACATTAGGTCTTGGAAAAGGAAAACATTATTTTTTAATTTGTCCATTCGGTGAGCTGAACGATACATTCGGAGGGAGGCAAAGAGTCTATAGGTCTATTAGTCAGGAAATGTTGTAAAGCTTTTAGTCCATCATTATGAGCAATGTTCGTGTAGAGAGATTCCACATCCAATGTGACTAAAAGCAGTTGTCTGGAACTGTCATATTGCTTAAGACCTTCAACACTAGGTCGTATACTAGGGTATTTAACGTAATGGCGGCGCGCGCAGTCACAGTGGCTAGGAGCTCTCACAGCGGGCATAGGTTTTTCATTTTTTTAGTAGCACTGAATATTATTGCACGCACTATTCAACTAGAGACACACATATACAGTCGCCATGAACTTTTACGACTTAACAACGGAGCAGAATACCATCTTCCAGTGGATATATCCATCCCCCCCGAGATCGCTAGATCACTACCTGGGATTCCCGAGGCTGTGAACCGGAGGAGGAGACGCTGTGAGCGGCGACAGAAGAGAGGCAAGCCGGGGGAGTTCGGATCAGGCTAAAGGCCAATCCATTCAAGACTCCGCTTCCCACCATCTTCCTATCGAATGCCCGCTCAATCCGGAACAAGATGGATGAAGTCCGACTGCGATTGACTATGCAGAAACAGATGGATAACTGCAACAGCTTGATCTTCACGGAAACATGGCTCGACAGCACGACCCCGACGGCAGCGATCGAGCTAGCCGCCGTACTAACTACCGAGCTGACAGGACAGCAGACTCGGGTAAGAAGACCGGTGGAGGTCTGTGTATTTACATTAATGACTCTTGGTGCACAAATACCACTGTAGTTGAACAGCTTTGCTGCCCTGACGTTGAATTCTTGCTGCTTAAATGCAGACCATTCTACATCCCCCGTGAATTCAGTGTTGTTTACATTTGCGCGATCTACATTCCGCCTGATGCAAATACAAAACTAGCGTTAACAAGGCTTCATGACTGTATACACAAATGTCTGGTTGCACACCCTGACAGTACTTTTATTGCGGCGGGGGATTTTAATCATGCCAACTTAAAGACTGTACTTCACACGTTGCACCGTAATGTGAGATGTGCAACCAGAGGGAATAATATACTCGATCAGGTATATACTAATATGGCACACGCATATAGAGCTCAGGCGTACCCCCACCTGGGTCTCTCTGACCATGTTTCACTCCTCTTATACCCCTGCTATATCCCGAAGGCCAGATCCATTAGGCCCTTAACTAGGTCTGTTAGGACGTGGCCTGATGATGCAATCCCCAGACTCCAGGATTGCTTCGATTCCACCGACTGGGATATTTTTAGAGGACAGGAGGTGCTGACACCGTGCTCTCTGAATGAATTCGCTGAATCAGTTTTAAATTACATCAACTTTTGTGTGGATGCTGTTACATCTTCGAAGCAGGTCCGTGTAGCTCCAAACCAAAAACCATGGATGACACCAAAATTAAAAACATTGACTAACGCCAGAGACATAGCTTATAGATCTGGGGACACTGAGGCATACAGTACAGCTAGGGCAGCTCTTAGAAGGGGCATTAGATATGCAAAATTGGCATACAAGAACCGTGTTGAGGCCCACTTCTACAACTCCTCAAACCCCCGGCAAGTGTGGGAGGGTATTAGGGCAATCACAGACTACAAGGGAGTCCCATTCCTCCCTGTCAATAGTCGTGCCACTTTAGTCGAAGAATTGAACACCTTTTATGCGCGCTTTGACAGAGATAACAAAGACTCTGTGTTGCCCCCTCTCCCCCCTAATGACGCTGCCCTAGTCTTGTGCACTCATGATGTCAGACTTTGCCTACGCAACATCAATCCAAGGAAAGCAGCAGGACCAGATGGAGTACAGGGTCGGGTGCTTAAAGACTGTGCAGCCGAGCTAACAACGGTCTTCACTACCATCTTTAATCTGTCGCTGGCGACCTCATGGTTCCCTGCATGCTTGAAATCGGCTATAATAGTTCCAGTCCCCAAACAGTCTAATGTCACAAGCCTGAACGACTACAGGCCAGTGGCACTCACCCCCATCATTGCAAAATGTTTTGAGAGACTGGTCATCACATACATAAAAACTGCCATACCGCCCTCACTAGATCAATACCAGTTTGCATATAGGAAGAACAGGTCAACAGAGGATGCCATAGCTATTGTGTTACACACTTTGCTAGAACATCTAGAGCACAAGAACACATATGCAAGGCTTCTCTTTGTCGATTTTAGTTCAGCATTTAACACAATCCTGCCAAACAAACTACGTAATAAACTACATGGACTTGGACTAGGCACCACATTATGTAACTGGTTACTGGACTTTCTAACAAACCGCACACAATATGTCAGAGTGGGCAGGCACACATCCTCCACCCTAACTATTAACACCGGGGCTCCCCAGGGTTGTGTGCTCAGCCCACTTCTCTACACACTTTTCACACACGACTGCAGTTCTTTCTACCCCTCCAACTATGTAATAAAATTTGCCGACGACACAACAGTGCTCGGCCTCATCACCGGGAATAACGAGAACGCATACAGGCGAGAGGTCCAACTGCTGGCGGCATGGTGCAGCAGCAACAACTTGACCCTCAACACAAAGAAAACCAAGGAAATCATCGTGGACTTCCGCAAGACTGGACAGTTAATCCATTCTCCACTCCTCATTGAAAATGAGGTGGTAGAGAGGGTTTCTGGTTTTAAGTTTTTAGGTGTGACTGTGACGGAGGATCTGTCGTGGGGGAAAACCATCACCTCTGCCACAGCGAAGGCCCAACAGCGCCTCTTTTTCCTCAGGAAGCTGAGGTGGGCAAAACTGCTCCAGAGACTTATGATCAACTTTTATCACTGTGCAGTGGAGAGTGTGCTGACCTACGGGTTACTGGTGTGGTTTGCTGCCTGCACCAGCTCAGAGAAAGAGGCCCTACACAGAGTGGTGAGAGCCGCAGAAAAGATCATTGGGGTCACTCTCCCAGACATCCCAACTGTGTACACCTCACGCTGCATGAACCGAGTGAAGAACATTCTCCAGGACCATTTACATCCAGCACATCACCTCTTCCAACTACTGCCTTCGGGGAGAAGATATAGGTCCATCAGGGCCAAAACTAGCAGGCTGGCCAACAGTCTTTACCCCCATGCAGTCAGGCTGCTTAATGAGCAGTCTACCGCCCCATTACCCATCGGACAACCCTCTGTGACATAATGTTTTTATTCATACACCATCAATACCTGTGATCTGGACTTTGCATTGCTGCAAAACAAAAAACACTTCAACAACCTTACCGTTACTAGATTTATTAATTATATCATGTACTTACTGGACATAGCACTTTATGGGGTTTCTAGGGGTATTTATGGAGGGTTAAATTAGGTACAGAGTCATGGGTAAGTTAATCTTAAATTAGGGGGACACATATTGATAAGGCAAATGGGGGAACAACTTAAAACTATATGCCTGTCTGTTTTTTGCTCTAACAACTTTTCGTTGTTATCCTGTAACAATGACAAAATAAATGAACTGAACTGATGAACTGATGAACACATGGGTAGTATCCTGTATATAGGAAGAAAGTTGTTGAGACAAAGGCTTAATGTGGAAGTCTATAAATTGCGAAGCTGGTTCTGTGAGAGACCAATTAGACGATATAATGGGCCTGTCTGGAGGAGATTCGAGAGTACTTTAAACAAACACCAGAGAACACTAACCTACAGTAACATATACATATAAATCATAAATTTTTAAGAATCACGCTCGCGCCAGAAACTACTCTGTAATTGGCTAAAATGCTCAGTTTGATTTTTCTGAGAGCCTCTACTCTTCCCTGTCATCTCTGGTAGGCCTATGTCTGTACATGAAAATACAAAAAAATCTACCATAAAATATTTTAATTGTGGTAAATTTTCAATTCTTGTTTAAAAATGTTTTAAATTCAGAACTAAGTAAAATGTTATTCAATTTTGTTTATTTACACTTGTGTTTTTCTCAGCTTTTTGATCAAAATGCACTGTTTTTTGCAAAACTTACCCATATTCAAGTGTTGATTAAAACAAAGAATGCATGTAGCTAAAATAAAACTAAGCTAAGATAGCAGCTAAGAGATATTCATCTAAAAAAATATTCTGGGGGCCATGACATTTTTGAGAAAATTATCAAAAATGCTGATGTTGGCTGGCAACTTTTTTTAAACAACGCTGGCGGGGAAAGAGTATGATAATTTAATGTCATATAGACCTACTGTATTTATATGAAAACCTAAATAGTATGTACTTGTACAAAGCTTTGAACAACATGTTGTCAATAACTCCGCCTCTCACGGGGTTTCTTGTAAACACGAGTTCTTCTGCACACTTCTTTCGCTTTCCTTCAGACTGACACTTCCTCACTCTCTCTTTTACACACACACACACACACACACGGAAACAAACGGCACACCGTGCACGCGCTCTCAGAGAGCACTTAATAACAAACTGGACTTTATAAAGGCGAATCTGCTCCGTTGAAGAAGCATGAAGACCGCGTTCTTCTGTCTGTCTGTGGGCTCGTTGTTTTATATCGTCTACGTCAGCGCAGGTGAGCTTCATTCGTAATATATGTTAGAGAACTTTACTCGAATTAAACTTCTATAATAATATTAATGATGATGATTGAAACTCTACTAGTTCATATCATTCTTTGACACTGCTTTGTAATAGTCAAACTTTAGTCGTGGCGTCAAACCGGTTCGGGGAAAACCTGCCGGTCTGACAGTAAATGATCGCTGAACTTCCTGATAATGCTAATAAATGATTCAGACAGCAACAGACTCACACACTTCTCTGGACTGAGTGTTTAAAAACTCGTAACCACTCATATTTAAACTCATAAATAGGCTATTTAACCTAATTTTGTATTATAAATATTAACCTAATGTTGTATTCAGGCCTATAAAAACGCACTAAAGAGGCAGTGGCGATCATTGACCAAACAAATATGCATGTTTGTTTGTGTTAATCACGAGTTGTTGAAAAATACACAATGTATTTTCTTAAAAAGTGATAACATACTTTTTTTCTTCTTTTCCCCCGCCACTCCTAGGCACGAAAATGTAACATTGTATTATTTGTATCCACTTTTGTAAAGATTGATTTGTTTAACAGTTATTGGTCACTAATTTCCTTCCATTTGTTATTTCAGGGTTTTATGACTTTCAGTATGTGAAAAAGAGTAATAATAAATATGAATTTGGTGGCAGTGTGTATTTTCCAGTGATGTATTTTAGTAAACCTCGGTTTTAATGTGTGTATGTCTGTGTGTTTGAGTGTTAACAGAGAGCGTCCCAATACCTGAGAATGTGACCTTGAAATCACTGGACATGGGATTAATTCTGGAATGGGATCCGCCACAAAACACCACTAATCAACTATTTAACTACACCGCTGAAGTGAAGTAAGTTCATTATGATACTAACTCATTTTACTGCTTACTGTTAAAATAATATGCGTGACATTTTACAAATACTATTATAATATTCCTGGTTAAAAACGTAGATGGCCTGCTCTTGTCTCTGGAAAAAAAGGGGAAAATCTGTATAATCAAACACAAAGACCAAAGTTATGTATATTAATGCACTGATGTAATTGAGGTTTTAGAAGCAGAAATATGCTTTTTTTGGATTGATGAAAGTCTGGTTATGCATTCATGTAATGTTATTGTTTCATTTTCTCCCTGTATGTGTAGAACGTGGAGAGATTATGAGCCAGTATGTGTCCGCAGCTCATCACTAAGATGTGATTTCACTAATGATGTTACCACTTTTGGACTTTACCAACTTCGCGTTCGGACTGAACTACATGGAGAGACGTCTGATTGGGTGGAGACTGGAGAGTTTGCAGTGGATAAAATAAGTGAGTCACTTAATTTCTGATATTTATGCTCATTTTGACTGTTGGCAATAGGCATATTTGTAAATCATCCCACTGAAGCATGTCTGGGCATCTAGAACACAAGTAGACGTTTCTAGAGGACCTTGAGCTACACTGAATATCAATGACTTTTATCCCTCTGGTGTCACACGTATAAAGAAGTATCCAGAACCCTTCAGTTTTTCACATTTTGTTGTTGCAGCCTTATGCCAAAATGGTTTAAATTACTTTTTTTCTCTAACATCAATGCACTTAATGACAGAGCCAAAACAAAACATAATTTTCCGCATGTTCACATTTTCGGGAGCCGGTCCGTGTTGTTGCCAGCGGCACAGGCAATAACTTCAGCTGTGTGTTCTCAGTCTCTTCTCTCCAGCAGTGAAGTGACACACACCCGCCTCACTTAAATAGTGCTCGTATTGCGCATAATTTTACTAATTCCTGCAGGTACTACATTAAACTACTATATATAATGTTGATTATAATGTATAATATGCAATGGGGGATATTTATGGGTCCTGATAATACCAAATGTTACCCGACCAGTAAAAAGTGTCCAACATTATTTTGAATATATCTAGTCAGTGAAAAAGTGCAAGAATATTCGTCTAAAATAGTTTTCAGCTTCAGAATCATGAATATTTTTATTCTGGTGTAACTATTGTCCTTGGGTTAAAAGCAGAGTCCAAGCCTATTCATTTACACACACAATGTAATATCAAAGTTAGCATTTTAATCAACAGTACATTTTTTGTTAACCTTTTATCATATGTCTTGGAGTATCGCAATAATATCATATCGTGAGTTCAATATCGTTATATGTATCGAATCGTATCGACATGAGGGTCTCGTTACACCCCTAGCCGATACCGATTTTTTTTCCCATCAGCCTTAGCCGATAAACGATACGGGCTGCCGATTTTCTTGAGCCGATATTTGGAGCCAATACTGTTTTTGCTCCCTCAATTTACATCATAAAAATGACACAATGGTGATAACAAATGTTAACATTAAAGGGACATTAATTGAACTTAAAAAAAAAAACAATATTTATCAAATATTAAAAACGTGAGGTAGAACAAGTAAAAAAAAAAAAGAGTTCAGTGCTGAAAATAAATATTTAAGCATAAATAAAATAATTACACTATTGCACACAGTAGCAACAAGCAACCAGCATAATAAAGTGCACAGTGCACACTGTACTTAATTTTAAAAGTAACCAACTATTTACAACCTATTTGAACATAGTCATTTAATGCTTTAAGTTTTAGTGCACTTAACTTGTAGAGCAAATGGCTTTCCTAAGAAGAGAATGAAAGTGTAAACAGCAATACTGAACAAAAAACAACTTAAAAAGAAGTGTACATAAGAAGTGTGCACTTCTTTACCCCACACACCCCTCACTAAAGTTCTTAATACTCCCAGTTCAGGAGCTTCAGGTTATAATGGAGGAAACAGAGACGCTCTGCATTTTCTTCCGTCAGCCTATTCCTCTCTTTCTCATATATCTGGCTGACCACAAATATTTTAGCAATATGTATTAATTAGTTATCGCCGCTTGAATTTTAGCGGAGATTCACTTGCAGAAGCTCGTCTGCTCCTGACAGTGACATGAACATATTTGTTTGACTGTCTAACATTTACATATGGAGAATATACCTGTGAAATGTAAGTTAAGAATTGGACATCGTTTTATACTGTGCATTGTAGCAATGTGCTAAATAAATATTTGCATAATTTGTCATTTATTTATTCTTTGAAACTTTAATATTAATTTATGCAATTGCAATGCCTTGATTTTAGTAATGTTAGTAGACAGTCATAGCCATAAATGTAATGGTACATTGTTGCTGTATTGTTTATTTTTGTTTTGTTTTTTACAAAATCATCACACATCTGTCATCTGCTTGGTCATTATGGGTTACTGAGTGAGGAATGAAAAAAGAAATACAGCATTTTAGCACTGCAACAAATAGCTGAGGGATAACAGTGCATTTGATTAAAAATCATAAAAAATACTACTTTTATTGAATATGTTTTACTGTTATACGTGTATAACACAGCATTGCCCTGTCTGTGCAGCTGAGATCAGCGCTCCTCATGTCGAACTGAGCAGCAGAAAAGGACAAACCGAAGTTGACATCACTGATCCTCAAATGAGAATAAGAAACTTGAGGGATGTCTTTACACATGTGTCATACCTCATCCGTTTTTGGAAAAAAGGAGAGACAAAAAAGGTAATGAATGCAATGGTTTCTAAAGTTTTTGTGCTGGTCAGCCAATAACAGATCAAACACATTTCTGCGCATGTGAAGGATGCTGTTTTACATGGATATCGGGACACGAGTGAAGTAAAAAGCCTTGGATCCGTGCCGAATGAGAAAGGAGCTCAACACAAATTAATTTAGGCTTTAAAATAAATGTTTGTACTGAATGCCATTATAATTAGTTTATTTTATAGGCTGCTTATTTTTCTTATGTCTTGTTTTGTTCTGAATACCGTTGAATTCAAAAGATTTGTTCTGGACTGAGGGAAACTAAAATACATGTTAATGATGTTTGTAAACATTTTGTTTTTACATTAAGATCAATTAGACATTTGTGCTGTATCATTGAAAAGTGCACATTTACAGATGGGGACAGTTTGCACCAATAAAACAAGCATATTGTGTTTATTACCTCATCCACGATAACCTTGAGGGAGTCCTTGGATTTTTTTTTTTACCCTATAAATATAGTACCTCCAAATTTGAACACACATTTCCCCCTTCAATATCAAACTAAACAGGATAAGACATCTATTTCAGTTATATCAGTCAGGCTGTTTCATGCTCAATGTGTTTTTGTTGTTTATTCTCAACAGGAAGAACTAATAAGAGACCAGAACAGAATTATGTTACCAAATCTGGAGCCTTTGGTGAACTACTGCGTCGAAGTGGCGGTTTTGTATTTGAACAATAAAAAAACAAGCCAGTTCAGCAACATGACCTGTGTAACCAACTCACCCAGCAGTAAGCTTTCACCCATACACCAGCTTGTGTTCTTCACATGTTTACCGATCGTGTTATTGTGATGTTCTCTCTAAGACTACCTTTACATGCACCCTCATAATGAGATTATAATGAGATTTAGGCAATATTGCAAACTTTACCTCATGTTAACACAATACTTAGATCAAATAGACACAATCAAGCACATAATAATAGTAAAATATGTGGCATATGCAGATTTTAATCAATAAACAGTAGGGATGATTCGCAGTCTTCGAATAGTTAAACTGCGTTCGAAATACGATCATAAAATTGCTTTTTCGAATATCGTTATATTTTCGCGCAATTCCAATGTGACCTAATTGACGGTCCGCCTACTGTCACATATCGCGCATCAGAGTATTTTCCTGTCGGGGACACAAGGTGTCACTAACATGAATGAAACCCCCTCCTGCGCGATCTAGGATACCAGCGTTTTATACATAGTGTAAACAAACAACAGAAGAAGAAGAGCATTGCCGTGACTGTTAACTCTGCGCCCAACAGAGGTCTATGGTAGTAACAAAGTAGGCTACATTTACTTCGTTACGTTGGGCGACGTTCCTCTCGTAACTTTATTTTAATGCAATACATGTTGTTAAATGCGTAGTTTATTCCAAGCGCGCTGTATCTTTTTTATGGGCATGAGCGATGCTCCATTCACAAATGAATCACTCTTTTGAGTCGATTCTGTTCAAAGACTTCATCAAACAAGTTGTCAGATCTGTCTAAATCGGTTCACGAATCAGTTTGAATGTTCTGTTCAGTTCCTCACGCACTGAATCGTCTGAAGCGCTTTCAATTCACACTCGACACGGAGTCGTAACAGGAAGATTTAAGAACATCAAGAGCGTTGGATGAAGTGGCCGTGGATCTACAGTTTAGTCTAGTGAAAGCAAATCTGCAAATGCATCATATTTTTGCCAACGATGAAGATCTTTATTAGTTGAACATCTTCGTATGATGTCTGTGAATGAATGAATCCACAGGACGATACATTCGAGTTCATTTCATTCAGGTAATACATTTTACAACCAAACAGATTATTATGCCACGATAGCACTACAAGTATGATGACATTATCTGTTTTTTGGACATATACATTAATTAGGCTACATTAAATAAGCTTGTCCACAGTTTATGAAATGAACACCCGCCATCCCACGGTAATGTGTGTGTATTGCGCAGTGGCGTCACACGAATAGTTTTGATTGAAACTAATTTGTTTAAAAAGTAGGCTATTGCAGTAACAAGGCAGGTTCGCATAAAATCATAATGACTTTTTTTTTTATCTAACGAGCATCTAGTTTGGCGCTGCCAAAACGGACTGTTGTGCTTATTTTTTTCTTCTATGTTAAAAACGTTTGTTAAAAAAAAAACGCCGAAAACATGTTACTTGTTCAATTAATAAACAGTTTGTTTGATGACAAATCGCTAAAAATGAAATTGGCCTCCCTTTCTGTCATTGTGAGTGTGCGTTTTTTTTTTTTTGATTTTCGAACGATAATCGACTTTTGCTCCTCGATTTTCGAATGGCATTTTTTGCAGAAATTCACACCCCTAATAAACAGGCATTTGTTCCACTCTGATCGAAGTGTGCATTTGCTTGTGACGAACACAAATTATGTTTTCATGTGCAGATTCATAAACACAGCTGTAAAGAAGGCATTGAATGAAGAAACTGAGTTCATCTTGTCAAGGTTGCATGATATGAATATAATGCTGTATATTGATGGTTAAAAACATCGTAATGAAGACATTCTTGGCGCATAAGCAAAAAAATTAAATGTGTCCATAGAAATCTGTTTTGCATTTGACGCAAGTAAATAAAAACAGTGGCATGTAAAAATAAAAATAACCATGATTTTTAGCGAATAGTGAGAATTGCGTTTAAGTCACATTAATAATCACATTATTGGTGCACGTGTAAACATGGTCAATCTCAACATCCTGTAACATGAGTTGTGTGTGCTCAGGTGAGGTCGAGCCCTGGCTCATCGCAGTCGTGCTCCTGGGCAGTCTTCTGGTGGTGTTAGTCACTGTTGTCCTGATCTTTCTGGCTGTGTGGTACAGTTATAAAGGATGCAAAATTATTTTCCCTGATACGAAACTGCCAGAGAACCTCAAACAGGTAATGCATGAGTAAGAAGAGCTAATGGATAGTGAACTGTTTTGTGTTACTGACATTCTCTCTTGTTTTCTCCTAGTTTTTGTCACAACAGTCCCAGTCGCCCATACTTTCAGCCATGCAGGAGAGCACTCAGCTGAAGGAGCACTTTCATGAGCTGAGGATATTTCACACGGAGCCGGACAGCTCTCAGGACACACAGCAGACGGAGGGATCCGGGATTCAGACAGAGGAGGAGGAGTGTTGTACCGGAGCAGATGTTACACTGAGAAGCCAGGACAAATCTGAAACGGCCAGCACCGCGTCAGAAGAGCAGCGTTTACTTGCTGAATAGAGACTGTTGTTTGACTGTTGCCAAACCATATTTATTTGGTGAAAATCCAGCTTTTAATGTTGTTTATATGTGTATGTTGAGTTTTTAATATGCTTTAAGACAAACCATGTGTAAATTCATAAGTATTTTCTCCTTAGCCCTGAAGAAGTTTTGACATGCCCTGTCATTTATGCTTTTTTTTAGTTGCTTAAAAACATATTAATGGCTAAAGTCTGAGTACACTGTATTCAGCACAAACCGGGCTACCGTCTTATGTGAGCAACATGTACATAAACGTTTGTAGTTTTGAAAAATGTTTATGCTTGTTTTTTTTAAAAACTAAAATTTTAAGTCACTGAAATAAGGCCGTTTAACAAAATAAACATTTGTTCATAACGCTTTTTAAAACTAGATCTTGTTGCCTAGAGTTTTTTCTTCAAACCAATGTGAAAACCATCCTGAGCACTCCTTCATACAAAACAATATAGTCATTTAACTTTTGAAAGACACTTCTTGTCAGAATGGCTGATACGCGAGGAGGCGTAAAACATCATGAATAATGCAGTGATTCACACCTGAGGACACAAACACCCTCCTCTGGGAATATCAGTGAGGAATGTGGAGGAACTATATGGCGCTTTTCCACTGCATGGTACGGTACGGTTCGGTTCGGTACGGCTCACTTGTGGTGCTTTTCCACTGCATAGTACGGTACGGTACGGCGCGCTTCGGCGTGCTTCGGCGTGCTTTAAATGGTACCTGGTCTGTTGAGGTTCCAAGCGTACCGTACCGGTACTAAAATGTGACGTGAAACACTGCAGATCACTGATTGGTCAGACAGACAGAATCGTCACTACCAGCGTCATTGGATTTGCGACACGAGACACTAAACCCGCTATACAGAGTCATATAACCAGTAGACAACAGCCAACACGGTAGCACCTGTGTTTTACTTACTTGAAAAAAAAAGAAGAGATCAACACTTTAAAAAGGAAATGGCTGAATCGTGGTCGAGGTGCAGACGTTCCTCTTGTTGGTTGCCTAGGAGCGGGTCCAGCGAGAGCTGGATGGGGCAAAACAGAATGAAAAAGTGTTCCAAGAAGTAGCAGCTAGCTCAGCTCTTAGCCGCACACGGCTATCACCGGACCTACAAACAGTGTAACGATCAGTCCCACCCACTTTGAATGGGTACTAACTGCAGTGGAAAAGCAACCGAGCTAGCGAACCGTTCCGCGCCGAATCGAACCGTACCGAACCGAACCGAGCGTACCATGCAGTGGAAAAGCGCCAATAGAGAACGAATGTCAGGAGACTTAAAGGGATAGTTCACCGAAAAATGAAAATTAAGTCATTAATTACTCACCCTCATGCCGTACCAACCCCGTAAGACGAGAGTTCAAGAGATTTCCAGGACGTATGCGCGAGAACTGAGATGAGGACGTTCTTCTTCTACTACTTCCTCTATGACTACTTGTTACCAGCTGTAGAAGAAGAACGTCAGTTCTCGCGCATACGTCCTGGAAATCTCATGAACTCTCATCTCAGGCCCACAAGGAAGTAATGGAATAGTTGAATAAAGTCGTTATTTTTGTTTGTTTTTCCGCTCAAAAAGTATTCTCGTCGCTTGATAAACTTATAGTGGAGCCACTGTAGGCACATGGAATATTTAAACATTTTCTTCAATGACTTTCTGGGCCGTCAAGTTTCACTCCCTTAGGAAGCCTATGGGGGAGTGACCCAGCTCTCAGATTTACTCAAAAATATCTTAATTTGTGTTCCGAAGATGAACGAAGGTCTTACGGGGTTGGTACAGCATGAGGGTGAGTAGTTAATGACTTCATTTTAATTTTTGGGTGAACTATCCCTTTAATGATTGAATTTATTGTTGTGGCTTATTCACAAAATCAAGTTTAAATTAAAAAAGTAATCTGACTATTGAGAGTGAGTAGTCACGTGCCGATTTGGGTTGATTTGGGCGGGGTCTGAGCCGGTCGGCCATGATGGTTGGAGACGCTATCGGTTGTTCAGAACTACCTTCAGAACTTCACAGAGGCGCGACTAAACATTCCAGAGCTCTTTAATTTTTGCGCATTAATTATTTTTGCGCATTTATTATTTCGGCGGGACAGAGATTGATCTACGAATACGAGAAAGAAAAGGAAGAAAGTAAAGCAATGCAAAAAGATTAGGTGAAAGAAAAGGGACCTTACAGGAACAAGCTCACACCAAGCGCAAAACAGCGGTATTTGGAGAAGCAGCATCAAGATATGTGTTCTTTTGCACTAATAACAGTATTATTATTTTATTATATTACTTATGTTGTCCATGAAACTTATGTTGTGCAAAAAAATATATACAGGTGAAACTCAAAAAATTCGAATATCGTGCAAAAGTTCATTTATTTCAGTAATTCAACAATGTGAAACTAATATATAGACTCATTACATGCAAAGTGAGATATTTCAAGCCATTATTTGTTATAATTTTCATGATTATGGCTTACAGCTTATAAAAACCCCATTTTCAAAATCTCAGAAAATTAGAATATTACATGAAATCAATTAAAAAAAAGGATTTAAAATACAGAAATGTTGGCCCTCTGAAAAGTATAATAATGCATATGTACTCAGTACTTGGTTTGGGCCCCTTTTGCATGCATTACTGCCTCAGTGTGGCGTGGCATGGATGCTATCAGCATGTGGCACTGCTGAGGTGTTATGAAGACCAGGATGCTTCAATAGTGGCCTTCAGCTCTTCTGCATTGTTCGGTCTCATGTCTTTCATCTTTCTCTCGGCAATGCCCCATAGATTCTCTATGGGGTTCAGGTCAGGCGAGTTTGCTGGCCAATCAAGCACAGTAATCCCATGGTCATTGAACCAGGTTTTGGTTCTTTTGGCAGTGTGGGCAGGTGCCAAGTCCTGCTGGAAAATGAAGTCAGCAGCAGACAAGCTTTATGGAGATGAAGGAAGCATGAAGTGCTCTAAAATGTCCTGGTAGACAGCTACGTTGACTCTGGACTTAATAAAGCACAGATTTGGACCACTATTTGGACGTCCACGCATGACCCAACTTGGACGTCATCTTGACGTTCAACATTTGACCTGAACTGGGTAATTTATTTGGACGTCTTTGACAGGTGCAGTAAATTTACATGATTAATATGTAATATTTTTTTCATTTACAAATATCAACATTGTTGTTGTCAACATGAATAATGCATATGAATACAGATATAATACTTCAGATATTATTTATAAACAAACATGATTTATTATGTGTATGCCTATTTATTTATTCAGTAGGCCATGGTTTTTATTATTATTATTTTTCCCCTGTTTTTCTTTAACTGGTTTATTTCTTTTAAGTAGCCTAATTAAGTTATTTATTTTCTGTTTATTTATTTGCAAATGCAATTTGTGGGAAATTATAGTTCAGAAAATAATTTCATGGTAGCCTACAGTAGGTACTCAACCAGAATGCCTATTACCGCCGCGACTGCTGCCGCGGCAAATATACCGTCAGGCCCGGCGCCACGAGGGGGCAGAAGGGGGCATTGCCCCCTCAGATCTGATTCATTTTTTTATTCATGGTTTGGTTTCAAACGAAATGTTTAACGTGACATCACTGCAAACGTGCGTTCGCGAGCAGGCGCTGAGCCAGAGACATGACGTATATTCACATCACATGTTAACGCAGTGTAACACTCACGGGACACTGCAGTTCATAAAAGTTCATTATCTGCCTGTGCATTAAATCTTTGCCGGTTAAACATTTTCTAAGCCTTGTTTATACTCGACGCGTCCGCAAGAGCGCGAGTTAAACATGCGCTCTGCTGAGCGCGTACCCGAAGCACACACACTAAACCGTCAAACAGCGACTGATTAATGGACTAAGTTATATTTCAAGTCTTATTGCGCTAATATACTGTCAAATACACACAAGGTTTACATAAACACTTATGTCTAAAGTGAAACCACACATTTGAGAGAAAATAGAGTGCGTGACATATGCGTGTCCATTAGATGCGTGGCTCTGGATGTGTGCAGGTCTTAAAGTGACAGTAGCCCCTTAAAAGGATAGTTCACCCAACAATAAATGTCTGTCATTATTCACTCTAATGTTGTTGCAATCCTGTATTCATTTATTTTTTGTGCTGAAAAAAAAAAAAATATATATATATATATATATATATTTGAGTATATTTTGAAAAATATATATATATATATATTTGAGTATATTTTGAAAAATGGGGCTATCCAAACGGTTGCTGGTCCCCATTGACTTCCATTGGAAAAAATATACTATAGAAGTCACTAGAGACCAGCAACTGTTTGGTTACCCACATTTTTCAAAATAACTTTATTTTCAACAGAAGAAAGAAACTTATTCAGGTTTAAACAACTTAGGAGAATAAATAATGACAATTTTCATTTTGGGGGGAATTAATCCTTTAATGTTAATACAACAACAAGACTGAGAACTGAGAACTTGACAATGAACTTTAAAAGTAGCTTTAATAAGAATCGATGTATAGTTCAGTGGGGTCTCTATGTAGTGTTTATTTATATGTAGTGTTTTTATTTCATATTTTGTTACCTTGAAAGGCTTTGTTTTTAAACAGGGGAATTAGTTTGGCTGTAATGCTCAGTCACTTGCAAAATAGTAAAACCAACATGAAAGAAAATCGTGATAAAATCATGATTTTCCTGAATAAAATCGTGATATGATATTTTTGCCATATCGCCCACCCCGTGCCCTACGGCTAATCTTTATATTACGCGGTTACCTGTGCAGTTGGATATGGAGTGTTTTAGGGAGCGCTGCATTTAAAAATATGTCGTTCCAAAGCGAGTTCTCAGTATGTATTGTTCATTGATGGTATAAAATTAAGCCCCCTTAACAATTTCACATGCCCCCTCAGTCATTTCATCCTGCAGCCGGGCCTGTATACCGTGGCAAAAATAAACCAGTCGCATTTCAAAGTCGTTCGCGAAATGACCGCCAGGTGGCGCAAAGTGACATTTAGCGAAACAGCAGCAATTGCCGCGTTTTAAAATGTGGGGCTAATGTCAATTAACAGTAAGGATGAAATACTACAAGTTATGGTAATTTCCAAATAAGCCAACAACAAACATTTATTTTTTAAACAAATATTTTTAAATATGCAACATGCACGTAAACAACAAACAATAAAATCTGAACCAGCGCTTCTGCTCCTGTATTGAGAGATAACATGCGCGTTTCAGTTACGATCCTGGTTCCAGTGGCCTTAACACATTCACGGATTTTTAAAATGTCACAAAGCGTTTTGAGATGGTTTTGAACGAAATAAACGCGGCAGCGTGTTCATTTGAATTTATTTTTCTCATAACAGCTAAAATAATTTAATAGGCTATAGCCTACTCTGTAATTTTTGGTCATAAAGATAAGATATCATCTTCTTAAAACTGTAAAGGTCTACTTTTATTTACGTAGGCTAAAGTAGACCTACACTCACAATAGGCTAACGACAAAACAATTTCTCGCTCATGTGAGAAACAAACATTTGGGCATTTTCCAGTGAGTAAATTCATGGCCGAGTGGTAGAACTTACGGTTCGATAATTAAGATGACACGGGTTCAAATCCCGAACAAACATGGACTACAGTAAATTTTATATTTTTTAATGCAGAGAGATTTGTCTAGTTTAAAAACTCTGTTAGTTTTTTGCTTATATTTATAAAATAAAATTACCATGCATTTCCATTTTTTCTGTATCCAACAGAACGCCTTTACATCTGTACTGTATAAAAATACCAATCGTAATTTCAAAAGCAGTTCTGTAAAAATAATAATAATAATAATAATAATAATAATAATAATAATATATATATATATATATATATATATATATATATATATATATATATATATGTGGCCTATATATATATATTTTTCCCCTATAGCCTAAATAAAGTTTTTAAAAACATGGTTTTAAGTAAAGTGCGATTTGCCAGGGGGGACAGGGATTTCCTTCTGGTCTAAACATCCCTGCTTCTGCTGAATTATTTTAATCCCCACACCCCTCCCTCCACAGTAATCAATGCTATAGGCTACTTCACCAATAGACCATATAAAATATATAAAATAAAGATATGCAACAGGCACGTTTAAATGACAAACAATAACCAAAACCAGCGTTTCAGTTGTTCATTAGTTCCAGTGGCCTTAAAGATGAACTGAATTGAAATTTGAAAAAAGGTGATATAACAGATGTATTTTATTTATTATCATTGGTACAATTATTAAAATGGCAGAATTTGTTAAAAGGATAAAACTGTACGTTGAAAATGTTGTTTTTGTTACACGGGCGCCGCCATGTTGGATTTCAACATTCGGCTATGTCACTGGCATGGTAGGCTACTCCGTTGCCAACCAAATCTGCGCGCACGGCAGAGAGGGAGAGAGCGAGAGACCTTGCGTGTGTCTCCAAATGTGTGTGTGTGTGTGTGTGCCTCATGAAACGCATGTTAAGACACCCCCCAACCCAACAATAAGAGATACCTCCCTGAAATGACTTCTTGTCGGTTGGGATGTCTGCAGGCTGGATGTAACGTCACATACACAAAGCATGTACATTCACTTACACGTAGGCTACATAGCGTTCAACAAAACGGAGACTGACACATCGGCATTAATTGAAATTGAGCCACAAAACCAAGCTAGATACGAAACATCCAACCTAGGGAGAAAGGGCTAGCAGCTAAACACGTTGGAAGAACTTTTGTCAAACTCCACAATCTAGCCATCACTCAGTCCGACCATATTAAACTGTATGACTCCGACGATATATCACAGATCGATAATAATGCATTTACTAGCTGCTACCTAAACCACAGCAGGTCTGTAAATGTCCCTCTCTACTCACCCTGAAGCTAGCTGATGTTCATCCTCTCAGCGCACATTGTTGATGCAGAGGGAGTTCGACTCGCAGAAATATCTGCCAGTTCCATAGTATAAGGTTTCTGTTCAGTATCCGTCCGTGCAGTATTTTGTTTTAACATTTTGCGTGCAACTAACTTAACAAGCGATCCCATTGGATGAATTCGTCCAATCACATTTTCAATTTATCTGCCTCGATTCTCTAAAACGCACAGTACCTCATCCATGTTTTTGTATTTTCTCTAAATGCACACGACATATAGCCTATAAGCAGTCTCTATTTCCTAAAATGCATAAACTGATCCTCCATGTGGTGGTGGTGGTAGTCAGAAACTACTGGACTGTCCCTCACAGGTTCAAATGCGTAACCCATGCCGTTAAAAGTGCTCATTTTCGTCTGTGTATATAGGACCTGCAGCTGTTGCCTATGTAGCTTTGCGTGTCTT